>BLSH010222012.1:278829-289578 GCA_018402905.1 Glandirana rugosa | reverse complement strand
TATGTTACGGATACACCTGTCCATTGTCCTCCCGTCTCCTTACCGAGAATAAACACAGTCTGGGGAGAGAAGACGAGGAGTTGTGTGTCTACGTCTTGTCATTTATGGCCATTCCTCTGCCCTCCTGTTACCTGTCCACATAGGCATTGTATGTGCCTTGCTGTTTACTGTCATGCACCTGGTCTGAGGCCGAAGTGCTGAGAGGGCTTCCCTTGCAGTTGAGTGCAGGGCATCCCTGGAGGTGGTACACAAGGAATGCTGTGCTCAAAGAAGCAGGGGTTGCCAGCTGTGGCAGGCTGAAGTGATGATGAGATGCCTGATGGGTGATGACTGACGAGCAGGAGGCACTGCTGGCCAGGAGTCCCTCAGGATATTGGATGAGACTTAGCAGCAGGGGGAGCCAGGAGCGAAGTCAGGAGCCAGGCCAGAAGTCATGCACAGAAGATCAGCCAAGGGTAAAACAGCAAGTTTAGTCAGAGTAGCCGGGGTAATACACTTGCAATCAGACAGAAGAGGAGTCAGAGGAGGCAAGCCAGGGGTCAAGCACGGATCAGCAGGCAGAGGCAAGTCACTAAGCTAAGGGGTCAAAGCCAGGAGTGGAGGCAAGACAGGTCAAGGGCAAGCTGGGTTGGTAACAGGAAATCCAAGATATCAAGAGCAGGAACACAGGAACACATGGAGGAAGCTGAAGATCATCCAGCAATTAGTGGTTGCTTCTGCTGGATTTAAATAGGCCACTGGACACCAGAATCTGTCATGCGTTGCATGCGTGCAGGGGCATGCACACTGACACATGTCTATTCCTGACCATTCTTGCCTGTGCACGCATGCGCATTAGCATTGGTGGTGTGCGATTCTGCTGGATATTGACAGATCTGCCAGTCCTTCTTCAGACTGTTCTCTGACAGTGCCCCCTCAAAGGAGCAGCCTCCGGATGCCCAAGTGTGCTTGCTTCTCAGGTTATTTATTGAAAAAATCATGAAGAAGTCTGGGGGCATGTACATTACTTGCAGGTTCCCAAGAGCTCTCTTCCGGTGAGTAACCTTTCCATTTTATCAGGTGCTGGACCTGTTTTCCCCTCTTTCGGCAATCCAGGATAGTTTCCACCTCAAACTTTCTGTCTTTACCAACCGTGATTGGAGGCAGAGTTGGAAAGCCAACAGCTTTGACAAGCTTGCATTTAGACAATGGGCATGTGGGTGGCAGGGACTGTATTTTTTTTTTCCGCTGCAGCAGATGGGGCAGAGAAATTTGCCCGATACAGTCTACAGCTGGTGGTGTGCTGCTGGCAGATGTGCTGCTAGGACCTGGGATACCCTGTGCTATACCATCATCCCTGTTAGTGGAGGCTGCTGAGAGGTAATGACTCGGTATAGCAAGGGCAGACTGAAGTGGGTAAGGAGGAGGAGGGACAGATTTGTGCCCCTTTCGTGTGGCTTTTAGGTGCTCTTGCCAACGGGCTGAGTGGTTGGATGCAAAATGCCTTGTTAAGCATGTGATACCCAAATGGCTGGTGTTTTAGCCACGTTTGATGTGCCTGAGACACAGTTTGCAGATATCAACAGTGCGATCTGCTGCAGATGTGCTAAAAAAGGCCCAGACAGCTGAGCTTTGGGGAGTGGGCTGGGAGAGAACAGCTGCAGAGTATGATGGAATAGGGTGTCTGCTCTCTACTCTTTCTTGATGTTGGCCTCCTTGGGGTTGTGCCGCCTCATCTTCAGTTTCCTCCTCTGCTCTATCTGGCACCCAAGTCGCATCAGTGACCTCATCATTATCATCTCCATCTCCTTCATCATCATTACCACTGGAGACAACTTAATAATACGCTGCGGCTGGGGGAACATGAATGCCAATTTGTCTACCAGTGTGCTCCCCTCTCTCTAGGCTCATGTTCCTGTCATCCTCAACCTCAGAACTAACATCTGAATCCAGTAATGGCTGGAGATCATCAAGGAGAAAGTAGCTGATGCTGTGTTCAAATAACTCAGCTGACTCCTTCTCCATGGCTGATGTTGGGGCTATGGCAGGAATAGATGTGGACAAGGAGGCAGGTTCATCCACTCTGGCAACTGCAGGGGACTGCACACTTATCTCTGCTTGCATGACAGAGGATGATGAGGATGCAGAAGGTTTAGTAAGCCAGTCCACCACCTGGCAAATCAAGCCAATTTTCATAGGTTCTTCAGAAGTGACTGGAGCAGCAGGTGCAGGCACAGGTGCAGGAGTAAGTAGAACCTTAGGCAGCACCCATGAAAGCCGGAAGGTCTGTGTACATTCAGACCGTTGCTCCTGCAAGCATCTGTCAAGTTGGATGGCTAGTTGAATGACCCCTACTAACATGGTGGGAGTCTCTACTCATGCTAGCTAATCCTTGATTGCTTCAGACAAGCCCAGCTGGTACTGATATTTCAGGACGGCCTCATTCTATCCTGTATCTGCTGACCATTTACGAAAGTCCACTCTATAATCTACAGGGCACCTTTCTTGCTGAAGGGTATGGAGAAGAGGCTTCAGAAGTGGCCATGCATTGTGGGTCATCATTTTTGAGGCCATTGAGCCATGCCCGCCAGAATATTTGAATAAGGGGGCACGATCACACCATATGCATAAAAGTCCCCACAGACTGCCTACATTTGGGACAGGTATCCTCCACATCTGGGTATATTCTGAAGAGTCTGCGGGGGTGTAATATATTCTATGTAAAAATTTTAACTTTACAAAACGGTCCCTAGCCAAAATCATCAGTGGTATATATTGAGACAAACCGGTGGTCCAATCCTCCTCCATCAAAGCGGGGATAGCTTGCTGCCACGCTTCGAATAACCTAAGTGTTTTGGAGGTGTCCTTGCATGTAAGTCTCAAATAGATTGAGGACAACGTGCGGTCAATATTAGAGGCAGTGAGGAGAGATTCAACGGATTGTGCAACAAGGGTAATTCCATTTGGGAATTGCGCCCTGGTTGCGTGTCTCAACTGTAAGTACCTAAAGAACATCCAAGGAGGAAGTCTGAATTACCTCTTGAGTTCCACAAAGGAGAGGAAATGCCTTTCGGGCATAATTTGACGCAGTGTTTTGATATTGTATCAGGCCCAAACCTGAGGGTCCGGGATAGTCCTAAAGTGTTGTAGGTTGGGATTACCCCACAGTGGAGAATGCGGGGACACTGTGCCCTGTTCAGACAAATGCTGGGTAACCTGCCTCCAAGCAGTCACCATCGTCCTCTTAGGGGTGGTGACCAGGGGACTGTATCTGGGCCCTCTATACACTAGCTTGCTGAGTTCTGCAGGGGACTGCACGCTTATCTCTGCTTGCATGACAGAGGATGATGAGGATGCGGAAGGTTTAGTAAGCCAGTCCACCACCTGGCAAATCATGCCAATTTTCATAGGTTCTTCAGAAGTGACTGGAGCAGCAGGTGCAGGCACAGGTGCAGGAGTAAGTAGAACCTTAGGCAGCACCCATGAAAGCCGGAAGGTCTGTGCACGTTCAGACCGTCGCTCCTGCAAGCATCTGTCAAGTTGGATGGCTAGTTGAATGAGCCCTACTAACACGGTGGGAGTCTCTACTCATGCTAGCTAATCATGTCGGATGTCATCCATTTTGCAGGCCTCCCTCAGGATCAAGTCCCGGTCCCTGAAGTTGAGGAGCCTGAAAATGAAAGTGTGCGGTGGGGCCCTGGGAGGGCTGCGTGTAGGTGGCATCTTGAGCACTCTCTCCACTGCAAAATAGTGCGAGAAGGCCGCTTGGGGGAACAGTGTGCGGAGCAGCTGCTCCGTGAAGGCAGGTGGATCCGGTCCCTCTGTGCCCTTCGGCAGGCCTATGATCTGGAGGTTGTTCCGTCAGTTACGGTTCTTCGCCTCCTCTGTCCTCGACCTCAGAGATTTCACCTTTACTTGCAGGGTATGTATGGAGGCTGAATGGTCACGCACCATGTCCTCCATGTCTCCCTGTTGGCGCTCCACTTCCATGACACACTGGCGGATTTGATCAAAGTCTTGTCTGATGCGGCCTATCTCCAGCTGTACTGTGTCGATCTTGTTAGTGAGCGATGACTGTGTGGTCTGGTATCCCGTAATTTCTTGCACAGGGCTGTAATTTTGCTCTGTTCCATGAGTGCGGGCTCTGGAGCCTCTGTCTGGGACGCCATGCTGCTGGTGACTGTCACGTGTACTATTGCGCCACTGGGGGTCTTGGGAGACTTAGGGGTGTTTCCCTGCTTTTGGGGCTTGGTATGGTTACGGGTCCGTGCCATGGTCCTACGAGAAGGGTAGGAGAGGGTGTAGGTACCCCAGGTTATGCCAAGGATGTTAAAACAGGATGAATTCCCCACAATGGCGGCAGAGCTCCTTAACTAAGCATCCTGCACCGCCGCCATCTTGGTCACGCCTGACAAACCCTGCTTTAACAGTCTCTAAGGAAAAAGTCCTGGGCTGAAGGGCCAGTTATAGCAGACAGGCATTCTTAAATGCTATGAATTTTCTGCCTTCACCTGAAAAGCGTTCTGGAGGGGGTACTCTTGGTTCAAGGGGTGGAACTTGAACCAAGAGTACCCACTCTAGAACACTTTTCAGGCCTCGAAAAGGCCACAGTAGGAGCTGAGGATGAGTGTTCCTGAGCAGGTGTAGTTGATGTGGCAATGGCAGCAGGTGGATTGGAAGTCACTGTAGTGGATAACACCATCAGGTTCTGTAGACGACCCTCCAACCGGAAGTATCCATCCTGAAGGTTCTTCATTGCTTGAGTCAGCGCTGCGACTTGCGGACAAAAAGCCACGACCGGGAAGCACCTCTGTCGGCCTTGGACATAATGGCTGGATGATACTGTCATGTACCTGGTTTGAGGTCGAAGTGCAGAGAGGGCTTCCCTGGAAGTGGTAACAGGCAATGCTGTACTCAAAGAAGCAGGGGTTGCCAGCTGTGACAGGCTGAAGTGATGACGAGGTGCCTGATGGGTGATGACTGATGACTGATGAGGAGGCACTAGAGTCAGGAGTAGCCAGGGTCATACACTTGCAATCAGACAGAAGAGGAGTCAGAGGAGGCAAGCCAGGGTTCACTTATGGATCAGCAGCAAGTCACTGGAGTAAGCCAAGGGGACAAAGCCGAGAGTGGAGACAAGACAGGTCAAGGGAGAGACGGGTTGGTAACAGGGAATCAAAGATATCAAGAGCAGTAACACACAGAGGAAGCTGAAGATCATCCAGCAATTAATGGCTGCTTCTGCTGGCTTTTAATAGGCCACTTGGCGCCAGAGTCTGTCACGCATTGCGTGCGTGCACGCGCATGCGCACTGGCACATGTCTATTCCTGACCATTCTTGCCCGTGCGCGCATGCGTATTAGCATAGGTGGTGCGCGATTCTGCTGGATATTGACAGATCTGTCAATCCTTCTGCGGACTGTTCTCTTACATGTACAGAGATTATAGTCTTCACTGTTGATTGTTTTATATTTATATGTGATTGCCATATAGTTGACAATAACATTTCTATAAGAGATACCATTCTTAACTGTAAACTTGTGCTGAACTTTAAATCATTTTGCATCTCACTAAAGTAAACAAGCTAATCGGTTTAACCAACTCTGAAGTACCTATTTCATTGCTATCATTACCAAGGGGAAAATGACTGAACCCAGGGTGTCAGAGCTGGTGGAGGACTTGCAGGGTCAGGGCAACCAGTAGGGTACTGATTTAACTAGCGACCCTCTCGAGGGCAGCTCTACATATGCTGTATATATCGAACAGAGCTATAGACCAGCATATACCTTGATAACCAACAATCTAATTACTCAAATCTGCGCTTGGTATGCTATTATCAATGATAATATTAAAAAGTGAATGTATAAAAAAAGCAAAACAAACACGCTGATACAGAAATATAAAGATAGCAGCTGCTTAAAATAAACACAATGTCTCTAATGGTACCATAAGCTGAAAGGTCACAGGACCCCAGATTAAATGATCCCAGCAGCGCTTATATATGACTAATAATAAAACCAGTAATAAACCAGTCTTTCAATTGGTAAAAGGTTTCTTTCAATAATGTATAAGATAGTGCTTTGTGTGTCTCAAATCTGGGAATCAGGATCGCTTCAAAAACCATATCCTTCACCACACCACGTGAGTATATAGGGAGGGAAAGAACCATGAAGAAGATGACTCGAAGGGTATTAGTGAACAGGAAGGCAACCTATAAGGTAATCCCGCACGGTAAAACATCAGTTGGTTCCCATACACCTTAAGATGATCTGAAACCGAAGTGGATCTGACTACAGTTGGCTCATACAAGGCGCTGATTAGACTTACCTCTGGTGAGTTTTTCCACATTGGGGGGTTCTTTCCCTCCCTATATACTCACGTGGTGTGGTGAAGGATATGGTTTTTGAAGCGATCCTGATTCCCAGATTTGAGACACACAAAGGACTATCTTATACATTATTGAAAGAAACCTTTTACCAATTGAAAGACTGGTTTATATGCTGTATATACTCCATAGCCTGGGAACTGGTGCACGTTAAACTGAAGGTTCAGTTGAGCTATAAGATTAGGGCCATAATAAGGCATTAAATCCGTCCCTCCTGTATGGAACACAGGCCCTATCAGTCCAACAGTCTTGGGCAGCTGACAAACTGGAGGAATGGAATCCTGAACAGGATGGGGTGATCAGTGTGATGATCACCAGTGACTCTGCCTGTGTAGTGGGGGCTGGTGTTTTTTTTGGGGGGGCGGCAAACAACACCCCCATTGGTCAGTTGGTCGGCAGCAGCTCCCGACCTCCCTCCCAGCACTTACCCCATCGGTTGCGGGAGGGCGGCGGCTGGGTTCCTGAGGGCAGCTGGCTGGTTGCGGGCTCTGGAGGGCAGCTGGTGAGTTGCGGACTTCGACAGGCAGTGGGCAGGTATTGGGCTCCAGCGGGCAGCGGACTTCTATGGGCAGCAGGCAGGCTCCTGTGTTTTCGCCTGTTCTCCTGTGTAACATGGTGGCTCCCACCGTGCGGCTCCTCCCTCCTTCTCCTAGGCTTCCAATAGGATCACCTATCCTTTCAGCCAATCAGGTGACGGGTCTCAGATCTGCTTCCTGATTAGCCTGGAGGAGGATCAGTGTGGCAATAGCGAATATTCATTCCCTAGTGTCACACAACTGGCTGGGATCAGGACGAAGTGCTCTGCGCCCCGAGCTCACCCTTTTTTGAAGCCTGTTAAGGCCTCTGGCTCTAATCACATGCTTCAAAAAACCGCTCCCTCCCATTGGAATCCATAGTCCAGTGCCCTGCTATGTAGATCAGGGGCCAGATGCTTGGATGGGGGGCGGTGCCCATTTGCCCCTAATGGATGGGCCGCCGCTGTCCCTGTGGCAGCTAAAAGCCAGCTTATCCTCCTCTCCCTCCCACCAGCTTTCAGCTGCTGCAGGAAGAGTAAAATGGAACCAGTTTCAGTATGCTCACCCCCACCGCGACAATTACTTTCCCTTCCCCCCTGCTGCCCAGACCCCCGTACCCCCCCAGCTCTGCAGGCTTCCCCTCCTCTCCCTCCAACTGGCTACTCTGGGCACACAGGGGGTTTGTTTCATGATGGAGAGTAGGGCAGTAAATATGCCATATTTAACAGCCCCTTCATTTCTGAATTTACACAGTGAGTGATCAGTACTAATCACTCACAGTGTTCATTCATAACGGAAGCATGATAAACTGTGTTTATTATATTTCAGTTTGTGAATGAATGGGGAGACTCTATGCAGAGATCCACCTATTTTCTGCAGGGCAGCTGAGGCTGCAGAAAAAGAGACTGAGGACTGTGTCCTCCATCCCATTCTTTGTCTCAAAAGTGAGACATCAGAGGTCTATTTATACCTCTGATATTTCACCAAAACTCCTCCCCCCAACAGTGGGGTCTCCAGCAGCTGACAAACAGGAGGAATAGAATCCTGAACAGGAGGGGGTAATCAGTGTGGTGATCGCCAGTGGCTCTCCCTGTGCAGTGGCAGCTGGTGGCTTTTTTTGGGGGAGTGGCAAACAACCCCCTGTTGGCCGGTCAGTCGGCGGTAGCCCCCCTCCCAGCACTTACCCCATTGATTGCGGGCGGTGGAGGCCGGGTCCCTGCAGGCAGCTGGCGGGTTGCAGGCTCCAGCGGGCGGATTGTGGGCTCTGGCGGGCAGCTGGCAGGTTGCTGGCTTCGGTAGGCAGTGGGCGGATTACGGGCTCCAGCAGGCAGCGGTCTTCTATGGGCAGCAGGCAAGCTCCTGTGTCTTTGGCCATTCTCCTGTGTAACACGGCGGCTTCTGCTGGGCGGCTCCTCCCTCCTTTTCCTTGGCGTCCAATAGGATCCCCTGTCCTTTCAGCGAATCGGTTAATGGGTCTCAGACCGCTTCCTGATTGGCCTGGAGGAGGATCAGTGTGGCAATACCGAACATTCATTCCCTAGTGTCACACAACTGGCCGGGATCAGGGCGCAATGCTGTGCACCCCAAGCCCAACCTTTTTAGAAGCCTATTAGAGCCTCTGGCTCTAATTACGTGCCTCAAAAAACACTCCCCCATTGTAATACATAGTCCAGCACCCTGCTATGTAGATCAGGGGGCGGACACATGGATAGAGGGGGCAGTGCCCGTGCGCCCCTAATGGACAGGCCGCCGCTGTCCCTGAGGCAGCTAAAAGCCAGTTTCTCCTCCACTCCCACCCACTAGCTTTCAGCTGCTGCAGGAAGAGTTACACGGGCCCAGTTTCAGTATGCCCCCCCCCCCATCGCACCGATCACCCCTTTCTCTCCACTATCCTCTTCCCCCTGCTGCCCAGGCCCCTTAGTTTCCCCCCTCTACCCAGCTCTGCGGGCTTCCCCTCTTCCTCCCATCGGCTGCTGTGGGCACACAGGTGGTTTGTTTCATGATAGAGTGGGGCAGTAAATATGCCATATTTAATGGTGCCTTGCTTTCTGAATTAACACAGTGAGTGATTGTTACTGATCACTCACTGTGTTCATTCATAACAGAAGCATAGTAAACTGTGTTTACTATGTTTCAGTTTGTGAGTGAACAGGGAGACAATGTGCATAGATCCTCCTATTCATTTACTGCATAGCAGCTGAGGCTGCAGAAAAAGAGATTGAGGACTGCGCCCCATTCTTTGTCTCAAAAGTGAGACATCTTGGGTCTATTTATACCTCTGATGTTTCACCAAAACCCATCCCCCCAACAGTGTTGTGAAAAAATGATAAAAAATAATTCAAAAATTGCAAAAATAATAATAAAAAATGTAAACAATTATTTAAAAAAAAATTTAAAGAATGATTTTAAAAATGAAGACCTTATTCACGCGGAGTTCTCTGGTCCATACAGTGTGAATGAGCAGTTTGTTTGTGCGGTTGGAGCTGCCTGTAGATCTATAGAGAAGTAGCAACTGTACCAACACAGCTGCAGGTTCTAATTTGACAGGTGTGCAGGTGTAGGTGAGGGACCCCACATACACGCTGTCTGTGTTTAGGGCCATACACCTGCACTCACATGCCTGTCATAGTAGGAACTGCGACAGTGTTCATACAGCCACTGCATCCTCATAGCATAACATAGGCTGCTTGCATATAGCTCCAGCCACATAAAAAAAGAGCATTATTTATTAACTCAATACAGTGTTATCTTTTAGGTTTAGTAGGAATTTTGTAATTTATGATGTGTTCATGTCCACTATTTATGATTTTGATGTATTTTTAGCGAAACTATTGTTTTAATATTTTTTGGGGGATTACTAACAGCAGCCCTGTATAAGCTTATTCTGCTCTTACAACTTACCGCCCACCTACCTTTTCCCAATGATGATTCATCTCCCTAACAAAGGCAAGAGTTAGATGCAGATATAATTTTCTGAACAAATGTAAACTCCAACTGAATGACATTTATTTTGCTGTTTTAAAAAAAAAAAATCCTGTGTTGACATTTTTTCATTCTGTATTGCATCTCAGCGATGCTTTTATCCTGCAGCCATGTCCTGTCTAGAGGCACGCACTCCAGCGATGACTGCATAGCATTTCTTGGGGGCAGTTTCCTGATGATGACAACAATAGACTATGCCATAAACAGCCACTTGTAGTCTTCATCAGACGCAGGATTGATACAGAGGCACAGATAGAAGTTAGGGACCAGGCTTGGTACAATATAACAGGAAGTTCCAAGGACCTTCATGGCAGGACCACCAGGTATTGTGTTAGTGAAACCTGCAGATTTAAAATATTGAGAATGGCTTTTAACCACTTCAGCCCCGGAAGGATTTCACACTTTAGGGCCAGAGCACTTTTTGCGATTCGGTGCTGCGTCGCTTTAACTGACAATTGCGCAGTCGTGCAACGTTGTACCTAGTGTTGAGCGAACCCGGACTGTAACGTTCGGGTCCGTACCGAACTTTTGGGTGTCCGTGGCACGGACCCGGACCCGGACATTTCAAAAATCGTTCGGGTTCGGTCCGGGGTTCTGCTATTTTACTCCACGTGTTGAGAAGCTGCAGGGCAGCCAATCAACAAGTGTTTCACTGGTTTGCCCTTAGAAGCCATCACAGCCATGCCTACTAATGGCATGGCTGTGATTGGCCAGTGCATCATGTGACCCAGCCTCTTTATAAGCTGGAGTCACAGTGCTGCAGTCACATGCTCCTTGGGTTAGTGTAGGGAAAGGTAGCTGACTGCGTGAGGCACAGATTTGAGACATTTTAAGACCTGATCCTGCATCCTGAGATAGATTACTTTACTACTGCTGTCTGTGCTGTTG
>BLSH010222012.1:234658-250744 GCA_018402905.1 Glandirana rugosa | reverse complement strand
TTGATAGTTTTCACACACAGTTTGCAGAAGTTCTAAGAACAGGGATATGGCTTCTCCCGGCTAATGTATACTTTTCTCACAGAGTTTTAAGATGATTGTAGAATGTACAATATATAAAAGTATAAATTAGAACAGTGATATGGCTTCTCCCCGCTAATTTATACTTTTCTAACACAGTTTTAAGATAGTCCACATCCACCTCCATTTTTGATTTTTTTATGTTTTTTTTTTTTTTTAATTATTTAAAGTTATTTCCCGATCCCCATTTCTTTGTAGGGCACTTGTCCGACCCTTACCCCCATTTTCCTTCCTTTTGCAGACCTCTAGGACTTTCCAGGACTTTTTTACAGCACTTTTCAGAACTTTTAGTAAAATTACCAGAACCCCGGACCCGAACCCGGACTTTTTTTGAAAAGTCCAGGTTCGGGTCCGGGTCCCGGACACCCAAAAGTTCGGTACGGACCCGAATTTTACAGTTCGGGTTCGCTCAACACTAGTCAGGAGCTGACTGAGCCCACTCAAACATACCAAAAATGCCCATTTTTAGGTGGCATGAGCATTTATGGCTAGTAAAGTGGCATATGCCCTTTCTATAGCTTACATGCAGCACCAACTTTCTGCCAGAGCAGCCTGAGCAACTCCAAAAGCTTGGGGCAATTATGCAATCAACAACCACAGCAATAAATGACGAGGTCTAATATACCCCTTTCGCTTGCTGCACTGTTAAATGTGAAAGATAGTGTCACGTACCTGGTGGTCGAGTCCGGCTTATGCAGGGGACAACCTCTCTTACGGCCCTGGTTCGCGAACCCCTGATAGTGTAGACAGGGAGCTCGGGAGCACAGGGGAGCACGAGGGCTGGACGTGGTCGCTGGTGGTGGGTGCAGGTCCGCTGAAGCTCGTGCTTGGCAGAAGCGTAGTGGTACAGTCCGGGTCGGCAACGTGCTGGCAAAGCGGTACAGAAGGATGAGACAGGCGGATGGTCGGGATGCAGGCAGGGTCGGCAACGTGCGGGCAGTGGAAGTACACGGGATCAGGCAGAAGAGGGGTCGTAGACAAGCTGGAGGTCGGGGCAGGCAGAAAGCAAACAAAGTCCAAAGATAGCCGGGGTCACAGATGCAGGAAGTCACTTCAGAGCAGATACAGGTCACGGTAACGTTATAGATCGAACAACACTTGCTACAGGAAACAGGAAGTTTAAATAGAGCTGCTTCTCAGCAACTCAGAGGGAACCACACCCAGATGCAATTAACCCTTATCACACTCTTCTTCTAACAGATAGTCTCACTAACATAGCCTTTTTCAACCAGGGTACCGTGGCACGATGTGGCGCCTCCTGGGTTCTTCAGGGGAGCCTTGGCAAAATACCTTAAAATTGCCACAAATTGCCCAAAAATTGTCAACTAGCCTGCTTTTTGTTACACAAAGCCACAGGATTTTATCGTGACACATTAAAACCATGGGCACCATGCAGACCAGCCACTGGCATCTTAACATTCAATGGTGTCAATGGTTGGTAACAAGAATGTTGGGCACCTGCACAGAATCCTTGCTTGCCCCCCCTCCTCACCCCTCTTTGGGGTCCCGTTAGCAGAGAGGGAGAGAAACTGAGGAATTAGAAAAATGCTAGAATACTAATCAGTACCAGTGTGCAAAGATGGAGAAATAAATCACCTCTAATTTTGGGTGGCCCATGTGTTTGGATGCTGCTGCGATATGTAAAAATATTAATTTAGTGCCTCGAGATTGTGATGCCTTGACACAAAAAGGGTTGAGAAACACTGCACTAACCAGTAGTTAGATAAAGGTGGTAGGAGAGGCCAAGCAAGGTATTGGCCTTCTGGACTTTGATCAGCATTAGCAAAATACACAGGACCAGTTTCCAAAGGGTGCAAAGAAAATACTTTCTGGATAGCAGATAGTCTTTTTAGACAAGACATTAACTTTAAAAATGTAGAATGTTTGCCAAGTAAGGAGGAGCCAAACAGCCCTGGTTTTGTAAGGTTCGGTGAGCCTCAAAGAAGTTCATGCTCTGAACCCAAACCCCATAAAAAATGTGAATTTTCTGGGCTAATAGGAAAGAGAATGTCCACAATAAATAAATAAATAGCATGGGGGTGTAGACACTGACCTAGGAAATATGTGCCTGTCAATTCAATTCAGACAGGAGCAGTGAGTTTTAAATGCTTAAAGTGGAACCTTAAAATGCAAAGCATCTTGTCCCAATGTTGATAAGGACAAGGACCTCTTCCACACCACCCTGGCCCAGTGGTTGAAGAGGGTCTGCAGGCGAGGGCTTGGAATCTTAAAAGGGATAAAACATAGGGAAATCTGCATGTACTGCAAAGATATACTATATATATATTTGCTCTGTCATATACTAATTATGTTTTAGCCAGTGTCATGTTCACTGAGCAAAAAGCAAGGAAACGCAAGGCTCAAAATTAGAGTTGAGTGAACCCGTGGATGTTCGGGTTCGGTGGGTTCGGCCGAACTTCGGAAAAAAGTCCGGGTTCGGTACCGAACTTGACCCGAACCCTGAACCCCATTGAATTCAATGCGGACCCGAACTTTTCGGCACAAAAATGACTGTAAAATAGTCCTGGAAAGTGCTAGAGGGCTGCAAAATGATTTTAGAACAATAATCTGTCCCTTACAGCAACAGCAGGAACCTGACCCTATAGAACTAGAAGATGATTTTAGAACCTTAATCTGTCCCTCTAAGCAGTAGACTCTACCTAGTCCAGTCAGATCTTTCTGTAATGCAGGATGAGATCTGCAATCTGTCCCTAAAAGCAGTAGTAGTAGTAATCTCTACCTATCTATCTATCTGCAATCTGTCCCTAAAAGCAGTAGTAGTAGTAATCTCTACCTATCTATCTATCTGCAATCTGTCCTTCACAGCTCCAGCAGCATCCTCTCCCTACACTACCCAGAGAGCATGTGACATGCAGCACTAAGTGACTCCAGCTTATAAAGAGGCTGGGTCACATGATGCACTGGCCATCACAGCCATGCCTTTAGTAGGCATGGCTGTGATGGCTTCTAAGTGCAAACCAGTGAAACGCTTGTTGATTGGCTGCCCTGCAGCTATTCAACATGCGTGATCAAATACCCGAACCCAGAACTCGAACCCAAACTTTTTTTCAAATGTCCGGGTTCGGGTCTGGGTCACGGACACCCCAAAGTTTGGTACGAACCCGAACTTTAAAGTCCGGGTTCGCTCAACTCTACTCAAAATGAACTCGTTATCATGGTAAAAACTGCCAGAATATTATCATGTAAATGTATATACTTCTGAAGGTTCTTAGCAAGCACATGTACGTACATGGATTGTTTCATTTTTTTTTTTTTTAATAATAAAACTAAATTAGTTTGCAGCAATTTTTATGACAAAAGGAGTTAAACTCCATAGGGCGATGTTAGAGCACATGAGCCAATCTTGCCTCTGGAGTTGCCAAGAGACAAACCAGCAGGTCAATCCACCAGCATTTATCAGAATTTAAATATTCATTTTAGGTAGATTGTTCTTTCAGCATTTTTTGTTGCTTCAGTGATATATATATATATCATCTTCTTTCTATTTATTCATATGATAAAATGATTTTAAAATGTTTCCACGGAGATGATTCAGCCACCTGAAATGATAATTACACTCTCTATATTAGTAATTTCCAGTTTGCCTGTACAATTACTTCTAGGCGGTGTGAACAAAAGCAAATTAGAAATAAGTGCAAGGTCACTAAAGGTTCTGTACATATTCTATGCACTGTAAAGTTTTAGCTGCTTTGCAGTCTTAAAAAGTTCTTGCGTCTTGTGCTTTGAAAATCCTGTGCTATTCTTGACAGTATCTAAGCTATCAAGCTGCCATTAGCAATGAGTGTGCTTAACAGTACATTAGTCACTGCCTCTTCTCATGAGCGGTATCAAAATAATTATGCATGCAACATTTTAATTTAATGGTACTACAGATATACTTGACAGTTTACTATAAACACACAAATACGCAAGCACATCTATGATTTGAAATAGGTTGGAATAAAAATCATATTTAAAATAGCTTTAAACCCTCTCGCTGCCAGTGTTGCTTTTGAATTTTTTTTTCCCAAAGTGTCAATATTTTGTGTGACCACCTTTATTTTCCAGCACTGCCTTAACGCTCTTGGGCATGGAGTTCACCAGAGCTTCACAGGTTGCCACTGGAGTCCTCTTCCATTCTTCCATGATGATATCACGGAGCTGGTGGATGTTATAGACGCTCCACCTTCCATTGGAGGATGACCCACAGATGCTCAATAGGGTTTAGGTCTGGAGACATGCTTGGCCGGTCCATTACCTTTAACCTCAGCTTCTTTAGCAAGGCAGTGGTCATCTTGGAGTTGTGTTTGGGGTCGTTATGTTGGAATACTGGCCTGTGGCTCAGGCTCCGAAGGGAGAGGATGATGCTCTGCTTCAGTATGTCACAATACATGTTGGCAGTCATGGTTCCCTCAATGAACTGTAGCTCCCCAGTGCTGGCAGCACTCATGCAGCCCCAGACCATGACACTCCCACCACCATGCTTGACTGTAGGCAAGACACACTTATCTTTGTACTCCTCACCTGGTTGCCACCACACACGCTTGACACCATCTGAACCAAATAAGTTTATCTTGATCTCATCAGACCACAGGACATGGTTCCAGTAATTCATGTCCTTAGTCTGCTTGACTGCAGCAAACTGCGTGGTTTCTTGTGCATCATCTTTAGAAGAGGCTTCCTTCTGGGACGACAGCCAGGCAGGCCAATTTGATGCAGTGTGTGGTGTATGGTCTGAGCACTGACAGGCTGACCCCCACCCCTTCAACCTCTGCAGCAATGCTGGCAGCACTCATATGTCTATTTCCCAAAGAAAGCCTCTGGATATGATGCTGAACACATGCACTCAACTTCTTTGGTCAACCATGGCGGGGCCTGTTCTGAGTGGCACCTGTCCTGTTAAACTGCTGTATGGTCTTGGCCACCATGCTGCAGCTCAGTTTCAGGGTCTTAGCAATCTTCTTATAGTCTAGGTCATATTTATGTAGAGCAACAATTCTTTTTTTAGATCCTCAGAGTTCTTTGCCATGAGGTGCGATGTTGAACTTCCAGTGACCAGTATGAGAGAGTGAGAGCGATAATAACAAATTAAACACCCATGCTCCATATTCATACCTGAGACCTTGTAACACTAACGAGTCACATAACACCTGTGGAGGTAAAATAGCTAATTAGGCCCAATTTGGACTTTTTCACTTAGGGGTGTATTCACTTTTGTTGCCAGCGGCTTAGACATTAATGGCTATGAGTTGAGTTATTTTGAGAGGACAGCAAAATTACACTGTTATACAAGCTGTATACTCACTACTTTACATTGTAGCAAAGTGTCATTTTTTCAGTGTTGTCACATGAAAAGATATAATAAAATATTTACAAAAATGTGAGGGGTGTACACACGTTTGTGAGATACTGTATACTGTATATACACTCACCAGCCACTCACTTTATTAGGTACACTTGTTCAATTAAAAAATATTGAATACTCTGCACTTAGGATATGGGGTATGGAGGGTATGACGAATGGGCTGCTGCCTTCCGTAGGAGACCTCCGGTAGAGGTAGCCAGGATTAAGTGTATGGAAAGGGAGTGTGGCGCTGCCTCTAGCAAAATAAATAAGATCAATAAAGTGCTGTATGTTCAGTATTTGTGCAGATCAGTAAAGTGCAATATATACAAAAAAATGTGTGCAAGAACAGTGCAAAAATGCAATGGGTGTAACATATGCTTATTTAGTTATACATATTATACCAATATGTTCACTGATAAATTCAAACACATTAATTAATTAAAAAATAGATAAATAGAAAATGCCCATAAAGATCTCCTCAAGGTGGATCTGATGTGATGTGAGAAAATTGATAACAGTAAACTTGTGAGACACTGATATATAAAAAACTGTGTTCTCCATAAAAAACTTAATTAATGGCAGGTAATGGACCAGAATACAATTCAAAAGTGAGATGGTTATACCCTCAATGTAGAATCTGGAATATTCATATGACAAGTAAATGTTCATCAAAGTACATAAAGTCCCAGAAGGTTCCCTTAAAGTGTAATAGTAAAATCCATCAGGTGCCCTGTGTCATAACAATTACACATTTGTGCAAGGGTGTGGGGTCCGCTTGTGCTCCCATCTCGGGTCCCCACTTACCAGATAATGGCACCCCTGCAGCAGCAGTGTATTTAGGTTTTGTGCTGCCCTAGGCCTGACTAAACTCGTGCACCCCTCTAATATCAATATGAGCCTCCCCTTCTTGTCAAGGCCACACCCCTTCCTGTTTAAAAGCCGCCTTGAAATTTCCCAATGAGGACACTAGTTCTGAGGGCTTTTGGGGGGGGGGGCAATGGATTCCCTTAAACTACAGAGATTTCCTCACACTTCCTGTTTGGCTGGTAGCATAGGTAGCATAACAACTCATTGGTTGGGGTCTGCCGCCTGGGCCCTTCAGGACGCCCGGGTCCCCTACATATGTATGGGCTGTACCCCCTGATGGCGGTCCTGCCCAGCTGCTTTATGGGGGTGACCGATTTTGCCTTCCAGGCCCAGTCCTCTCCATAAGACTGGCGCTACACTAAAAGCATAAGCCGGTGGGGACTCTTTTCGTGCTGCCCCCCTGCAAAGTGCCGCCCTAGGCCTGGGCCTTGTTGGCCTAGGCCAAGATACAGCGTTGCCCTGCAGGGGTGAACCGCGTGTAGGCCGTCGCTGGTGTTGGTATCGCTTTAAGGACCATGTCACAAAGCTCAAATCATCTCACCACTGGTTTCTAGAACATGACAATGAGGTCACTGCACTCCAATGGCCTCCACAGTAACCAGATCTCAATCCAATAGAGTACCTTTGGGATGAGGTGGAATGGGAGATTTGCATCATGGACGTGCAGCCGAGAAATACGCAGCAACTACGTGAAGCTATCATGTCAATAAGGACCAAAATATCTGAAGAATGTTTCCAACACCTTGTTAAATCTATGCCGCAAAGAATTAAGGCAGTTCTGAAGGCAAAAGGGGTCCAACCCGGTACTACAAGGTGTACCTAATAAAATGGCCAGTGAGTAAATATATATATATATATATATATATATATATATATTGTGAGGGATTAGCTCTTGTGGGGATCACCTTTCCTGGGAAAAAAGGAAGTTTCTTTAACCTCCCTGGCGGTGTTCCCTTGTTCAGTTAAGCTTAGACAATAAAACCCGGAAGTTGATTAGTTTCCATGCAGGAAAGAATGACATTTATAATATAAAAGTGCATGCAGGTCACTGGGCAAACCACTAGGGACAAAGGGGATGTGAAATGTTTTCATACAGTAATGTAGTCTATAAGATTACAGTGTACTGTATGTGCTGTGTGTGTTTCACTTTTTGAATTTCCCGCCGGTCTCCGTCCCCGTGCGACGCGACGCTCGCAGGGAACGGAGCCCGGCACACAGGAGTCATCTGGCAGCGGACACAGCCCGCAGACACGGCGGGAGACATCGCTGGATCCAGGGGACAAGGTGAGTAGCGCTGCCTGTATCCAGTGGACACCAGTGGACCACAAATTCCGGTCCGGAACCAGCCCTGCCACGGTGGCTGGGAAAATCCGAGCCGGACTCCGCTCTAGTCCAATCCAAGTGGACGTATGCGAGGTGACACATAGGGGTTGATTTACTAAAGCTGCAGAGTGCAAAATCTGGTGCAGCTCTGCATGGAAACTAATCAACTTCCGGGTTTTATTGTCTAAGCTTAACTGAACAAGCTGAAGTTAGAAGCTGATTGGCTACCACTTCACCATGACCGACCCTCTACCTTTCGTCAAATCTGTTAAAAGGGACAGCAACGATGGCAAAGTCGGGTATGCACCACCTGTAGTAGCTCATGATCCCCAGGAAGACATGCACTTGCTTTTTATTTAGTGGTTGGGGCCATTTTTCAATTGCCTCAATTTTATTGGTCTGTGGCTTAACTAGTCTGCGAACAATAATTTGGCCAAGGTACTTTTCTTTGGGTTGGCCGTGAGTCCCACTCTCCGAAGGGAATTCACTGCAGCTTGTACCCAGGGCAAATGAGACTCCCAATCGGGCTGTGGATGATAACATCATCCAAATAGGCTGCTGCATAGGGGTGATATGGTCTTAGTGTTTTGTCCATCTTTCTCTGAAATGACGCAGGGGCACCGTGTAAACCAAATAGCATCTGCTTGTACTGAAATTACCCTTCAGTGTTAGAAAAGGCAGTCTTCTCCTTTGCTGACTCTGTTAGGGGTATCTGCCAATAGCCCTTAGTCAGGTCTAGGGTTGTTATGCACCGGGCACCTCCCAACTGGTCTATAAGTTCGGCAATTCAAGGCATCAGGTATGCATCACACCTGGACATGCTATTCAACTTTTCAAGTCATTACAGAACCTGATAATGCCATTGGGCTTCAGTACCAGCACTATGGGGCTCAACCATCCTAGACCAAGACCTCAAGTATATGACTATGAGTCAAATGTAGCACCTTAGACCTAAAAGGTTTGGGTACCACCATTTGTCCCAACACTTTATCTTTGACATTAGTTACTCTGTACAACAAGTCATGATTCACAGCAAAATGGGGGAACTGCACATCTGCCCAAGGGTGCTGTGGTTCACTGTTTAACACTGTGGCTTGTTCCCTGTTGGGGATCAAAGGGGGGTCCCTCATCTGGGCACTAAGGAAATTTTCCCGGGAGCCCCCGAGATCTGGCATATCTGGCTCAGAGGAGGTACTTTTCGCTTCCAATCCCGCAAACACCTCCAGGGGACTGGGCTCACTTCCTGCAGGTTCAACAACCTGGTACTGATCCTTAGTAATAACATCCCGCAACACCGTATTATTTACCACCTCTGTGGGTTCTTGCTTTTTGGTAGAAACCCCCGAACTTTTGAGCTTTTGCTAATACATGTCCCAAAACATGGGGCAGTCTCACCCAATTAGTAAGTCATGAGGTAATCCAGAGACCACCTTAACTTTTAGTGTAGAAGTTCCTACTGCTGCACATAGGGACACACAGGCCACCGGCTAGTTTTTAACATCACCATGCACACAGGTGACCCCGAACTATTCACTTGGTACCAGCCTTCTTTGCAACCCATCTGCTCGGAGCAGGATGACAACACTCCCAGAGTCAAGGAGCACTGCCACCTCCTGTCCATTGAACTGCACCACACACTCATGCAGATTCAAGCTGGTTGCAGCACATAACGCATGGGCATACATGGAACGACGGCGACCCATTGGCTTTTCCCATATTGGACACTGGGCCGCCAGATGACCCAGTTGATGGCAGGACCAACAGCGAACTTCATGGGGTTCCCCCTGATGGTTCTCCGGAAACGTTAGTCTTGGGGTGCTCCTGGCAGTTGTATTATGCACCCGAGCAGACACCACGCAATCAATGGGTGCCATCCTGGTGCTGGAACTCACTTCTTTGGAACGGGCCATCTCTCTGGTGACTGATGGAGTCTCCTGGAAATTTTCCGCACAACTGTAGCGTTCAACAGCAGCAGCTATTCTCACCCAGGGACTGAGGCGCAGATTAAGCCACCCATCAGTGAAGCTCCCTGGGTAGCCCATGCAGGAAACGGTCCAGTGAGGCTCTTTCCACAATCTGAGTGGGTGTGTTATCCTCAGATTTCAGCCAGTTTGTTAGAGAAAATCTGTGCTTTCTATGGACTTTAGCACCGGTGCACACGCCTGTGCCCGCTCCCGTGTGCGCGCATGCGCCGGAAACGGCGCTGAACAACGCTATTTAAACCCCCAGTGCCCTGAAGCCAGTGCTGTCCATTCTACAGCATCTGAGTACCTGTGAGCCCCAGCTCTGTTCCTGTTTTCCAGTTCCTGTGATCATTCCTGTTTCCTGTTTGACCCGGCTAGACCTGACCTGCTGATATCTGCCTGCACCGACCCCCAGCTATCCACGACCATCTGATTGTCTGACCCTTCTGTACTTCTGCTGCCAGCCCGATTACAAACTTTGCTTGAACTTGACCATTCTCTTGCCTGATCCCTTGTAGTGCATAGCCAGCCAGTGGCCGACCCAGCCTGTACCACCATTCTTCTGATCTGCACGACTGTCTGAGATCTCACACCACCATCAGTGACCAGCCAGCCCTCATGCCATCCTGCACTCTTGGACCTCCTGTCTGCTCTACCAGGGGTCCCTGAATCAGGTGCGCAAGAGTGGTTGTTCCCTGCATAAGCCAGACTCTACCACCAGGTACATGACAGTAATGGACAGCCATGTCCGAGTCTGTGCAGGGAGCACCCTCTGCTATGGAGGAACTGTGTGTCCACTTGGCCGGGCTCACGCAAGCAATGAAGAACCTACAAGATGGTTACACCCGGCTGGAGGAGCAAGTGTGTGATCTCTCTGCTCCCGTTGCACCTAGAGGGGGAGCTGCAGTGGCCCGTACCATCGTGGCCCTGCCATCAGAGCCTAAGGTCCCCCTTCCTGACAAGTTTGCAGGGGATGGAAGCAAATTCAGGGCGTTTCGCAGTTCCTGCGAGCTTTACTTTGGCCTGCAGCTTTGCACCTTTTCTTTGGAAGCCACAAAGGTGGGGCTTGTGATTTCCTTGCTACAAGGTGAACCTTAGACCTGGGCTCATCAATCTAGGAACAGAGAGCACCTGAAGTCGCCACCCAGAGTGCATTTTTTGATGCTATGGCCAGTCTATACCAGGACCCCCATCTTGCAGCCACAGCTGAAGCCACCCTGCACGCCCTTTGAACAGCAAAGAACTATGTAGCCGAGTTCAGGCGCTAGAGTGCCGACACAGCATGGAACGATGCAGCACTCTGCTACCACTTCCGCCTGGGGTTATCGGAACCCTTAAAGGATGAGCTCATCTGCGTCGGGGTGCCATCGACCCTGGACACCCTCATAAATCTGGCCAGCCAGATTGACAGGCGGCTCAGGGAACGCCGGACTGAAAGAGCTTCTGGAACATCTGCTGCCCCACACCTCACATGGATAATTCCCCGTGTACCCAGTTACCCCGCACCGGCTCCTACCACGTCCGCACAAGCTGATCAGTCAGAGCCGATGCAGATTGGCCTTCTCTGCCCGTCTCTCACCCCAGAGGAGAGACAGCGGCGCCGCACTCTGAACCTGTGCCTGCACTGCGGGGAACGCAGACACATGGTGAGGACCTACCCCGCCAAATCCAGTAAGTGGCACCGCCAGACCAACAAGGTAGAAACATCTGTCACCAGTAATGAAAAAGGATCACACTCTTCGCCCTTGTATTGTCTACAGGGACTTAAACTGAATCACGGTCAAGAACTGCTACCCTCTTCGGCTTGTTTCGGAGCTCTTCCAGAGGATAGGGTCGGCCACCGTGTTTACTAAGTTGGACCTCCGATGGGCCTATAACCTGATCCGCATCTGAGAGGGCGACGAGTGGAAAACAGCCTTCCGAACCCGCTTTGGACATTATGAGTACCTCATCAAGCCATTCGAACTCTGCAATGCCCCGGCCACATTCCAGCCAATCAATGGTCAATGATGTTTTCCGAGACTATCTGGATGTCTTCGTCTTTATCTACCTTGACGACATCTTGATCTTCTCCTCTTCCCTGGAAGAGCACCGCCAACATGTCCGCAGTGTTCTGAGCCGCTTGCGGCAGCATAGACTTTATGCCAAAGCTGTAAAATGTGCTTTCGAGTGCTCCAGTATTCCATTCCATGGGCTGATCCTTTCCATTACTGGTGTCATGATGGACCCGCAGAAGGTTTCAGCTATACTGGAATGGCCAGCACCAGTGGATAAAAAAAGGGGTCCAGAGTGTGCATGCGCGGGAGCTCCGATATGGCAGCCTAGCTCGGAGCTCCGCACCTTCGTCCGCCCATCGAGCCAGCAGCACAGCGGGTCAGTGTCCCAGGCGCCCTCCAACCGACAGCCTCTGTGTCTCCGCACACCCAGCAGCCTGTGGGCATACTTCGGTTACCTTTTTACCGGTAACGGCCGTAATCTCTCCGGGTTATGCAGACTGAAGGGAGCTCCAAGATGGCCGCGGATGCGGCCTACAGATTAGTCTGACCCATCCCGGGTCTCTGACAGCGCGGGGAAAGGACCAACTCACATTAACAGACCCCTCTGGCCATCCGGTCTCTCAGGACAAAAGTAAGAGGTTTTACCTTTCCTACTCTATCCTCCTCAAGAGACTGTTTGAACGGCTGGGTGTACCAAGATGGCCACCGCACGTGCCCTCAGCATCTCTATACCACCATACTGAACTGAGGTTTCCTCTTTCATGCTCATGGGGATCTAGGGCTCTCACTGACTGCCTCTGAGTCACCCTGTATTTAGGAGCCCAGACTTCATTTAATCATTTAGCATTATAACCATCTCATCATACACAAATTTCTCCAGACCCGATTCGGGGGCCTCTGTTGCAACAACCGATCTCTCTTCTTTACAAATCAAGACTCTATACCCCTAAAGGAATATTACACTGCCTCCCTCCATGTCCGGGCCTACGGCTAAAAAGGACCTCAGCCAACTTTTTGCCACGGCAACACCATAGGTGTCCACAGGAGCAATCAAGGCCCCAGTTATGGCGGTGGCAGGCCAAAAGTTCCATAGCAAGGATAGCCCCCACTTTGAGAACTCAGAGTCGTCGGGGCGTCTGGATACTAGACCTGTGCTCTCCCCGGCTCTCTTAAACTATACACCTGGTCCAAAAGGAGGACAATCTCAACCACCTATCCTATCCCCCTCGTCCACTGAGTCCCTCCTTGGCAGGTTTCAGGGCAAACTTGCATCCCCTCAGCTGGACCCTAATAGCCCAGTTCCAGCCTCTCCATTCCTTCCTAACAACGACTTGTCCATACAAGTAGAAGACCTTTACCACAAATTCTCAGCTCTCCTGGAAAGGGGCCTGGCAAACACGATTGCCACCATTACAGGGGAGATCAAGTCGGATTTTCAAATGTTTGGAAACCGGATTGAAGCAATTAAGAACAAGCTAGATTCCACCGCTGCCACCTCCAACCAAAACTCGGACCTTATATGTTCACTGCAGGACCAGCTGGATTCAGCTATGTCAAGAATCGATGACCTCGAAAACAGATCCAGAAGATACAATTTCCGAGTGAGAGGTCTCCCAGAAGAGGTTAATGAGGTCCCAGTGGCAATACATAATCTAATCTCTAACTTACTTCCAGACATCCCCAAGCACCGCATGGAGCTGGACAGGGCCCATAGAGCTCTGGGTCCTTTGCGGAAAGACGGTTCCCCGAGAGACATAATAGTAAAGCCCCACTTTTATGCTGTTAAAGAAGGGATCATGAAACAAGCCAGAATTTCAGACAAGATCCTTTGCAATGGGCACCCAGTCCAAATTTTCGCTGATCTAGCACCATCCACCATTCAAAAACGGAGAGCCCTCAAACCTCTCCTTAAAGTGCTGATGGAAAAAGAAATCAAATACAAATGGGCCTTTCCATTCGCCGTCAAATTTTCTTTGAAGGGGAAGGAATATGCTTTTTCCTCACTTCATGAGGGAGAGAAACTTTTTCTTCATCTCCTTCTGATATCTCAGGAATCTTAAATGGACACCACTAACAACTTCAACTCCTCCAAGAGACAATCCCCAACCAGCCCCAGGACCCCCCTATGGAAAAAAGCCAAGCCCAAAAGAACCAGAGAGAATGGACCTCCGTGAGTTTGCTCCTACCTTGAATAGAGTTGAGCTACCTCTTAGTCATCATCTGACTTTGATAAACGACTTTTGCTTGGATCCTTTATTGCTCCCCGGGACATGAGAGGATTTTTTTTTTTTTTGGTTCTTTGTTGCCATAATGTCCCCTCTAAGACGTTGGATATTCCTGCCCTCCTGAGATTAGTCTTTACACCGTACCTTC
The DNA here is from genome assembly GCA_018402905.1 of Glandirana rugosa. Lineage (NCBI taxonomy): Eukaryota > Metazoa > Chordata > Amphibia > Anura > Ranidae > Glandirana > Glandirana rugosa. Next base: position 236,795 of record BLSH010222012.1, on the reverse strand, counting down.
ATTTTCCTCACTCTGGCAATGCTGAAAGAAGGTTTGATTGTTTGCCCCCTTTTTGAAAAATATCTGAATTATTTTTTTCTGTCAGTTAAACCATTCTCAAAATATCCCCTGAGCGGATTTCCTCCTCAGCAGGGATAACACCCCCCACTCGTCAGGAAGGGGGTGACTCTCCCAGAAGAGGATGAACTCTAACAACAAACTTTTAATCCTTCAGGGGTACGGGTTGAGAGTTTAAGACACTATGATGACTATTCTCCTATAGCTGCTCTCCTCTTCAGCTAAAGGGTGAGAGTCGGAGGGAAGGTGGGGGGGGGATATTTCCTCTGTTTACGGTAATCAAGTTGTACCCGTTTTAACTCGTTATTTGTTTCTATGGGCTCCTGGGCGGGCGAGGGCTCACTTGCGCCTCCGCCCCTCTCCTTCTGACCTTAACAGGCAGACTGGAGATGGGCTGTCTGGCCAAAACCGCCAGACCTTTAGATTTCTTTCAAGGGGTATCCAAGGGGCTTTATGCTTTCTCCTCCCTTGGATACACATCCCTTAGTAGGAGAAACAGGCCCTTTTCAGGGCCCTTCACTAAGCAATTCTGTTATGCATATGGTATTTATTACCTCATATTTGCTCTATTATCCTTCTCCTCTCTTCTCCTTCTCTTCCTTCTCTTATTCAGAGTGGTTGTTGCTCACAATACTGGTTTCGAGATCATCCGAGGCTTCTTGATTTTTGAATGCTTCCAGGTCGGGGTGAGTGATCCATATTTAACAGGCAGTAGACATTGTTGTAATGATGGCTGACCACCCAAGAGGTCCTTTAAAGGTAGCTACCCACAATGTACAGGGTCTAAACTCTCCTATCAAGCGCAGAAAAGTAGGAGACCACTACAAATCACTGAAATTGGACATAATAATGCTACAGGAAACTCACTTTCCTGCTAGTTACAAACCCAACTTTATACATTCTCACTTCCCCAAATTCTTTTTAGCCAGTTCCGAAACCAAGACTAAGGGTGTAGCTATACTGATCTCGAAACACTGTAACTTCACTTTCCTGTCAGAGGTGAAGGACCAGGAGGGCAGATATATCCTTGTAAAAGGCACCATAGATGACCAAACTGTCACTCTTATTTCATACTATGCTCCAAACAGGGGTCAGCTGGAGTTTTTCCGGAAGATGCTAGAAGCCCTTTCTCCCTTTTTGGAGGGCTCTATCATTTTTGGGGGAGACTCGAACTCAGCATTTGACCAATCTCTGGACAAATCCAGGCCCCTAGGTAGCCAATTAATGCACCCTTCTAAAGAAAGCCTGAGGATAGCCAAACTTTTACACAAACACAATTTAGTAGATGTTTGGAGGGACAAACATCCGACCAAAAGAGACTTCACTCATTTCTCTAGCCCCCACAACTCCAACTCGAGGATCGACCACTTATTAACTCCTTGCTATATTCTCTCATCTATCTTAGATGCCAGCATTCATGATACAGTCCTCTCAGACCATTCGATAGTGATATTGTCCATATTACTCAGATCCAAATTTTTTCCCAGACCTCAGTGGAGACTTAACGAATCCCTTATATCAGACCCAATAACAAAGATTGAAATTGAAAAAAGTCTCCAAGAATTCTTTTCTATTAACGTCTCTGCCGAAACCTCTGCGGAATCGGTTTGGGGCGCTCATAAATCCTTTATCAGAGGCAAACTGATTCAATTAGCTGCTCGGATCAAAAAAGAAAGAGGCATAGCTCTCCTTAAACTAGAGGACTCCTTCGTAACACTTAAAGCAGAACATAAGGCTAATCCTTCTCCTGCTCTCTTAGACAAACTAGATAAAGCAAAATTGGAGCTCAATCTAGCACTCACTACCAGAGCAGAGAAGGCCATCCGCTGGTCCAAAAATAAATTCTACTCTCAAGACAACAAACTGAGCTCGCTCCTTGCTAGAAAACTTTCCCCCAGGACAAGACATTTTATGCTTCCCAGAATCAGGGTAGATGGTAAACCTCCCACTTCCAACCCTGACAAAGATACTATGAAGAACTTTATAGCCCGGGGACTGATGTGAAATCGGAAAATATAAACAATTTTCTTGAGCATGAGTCTTTACCTCTCCTTTCAGACCAACATAGAAATTTAATGGA
>BLSH010222012.1:181279-193643 GCA_018402905.1 Glandirana rugosa | reverse complement strand
CACTTCTGGGCGGTCATTATAACTAAGCCCATACGACTCATCAAATTGTAATAACGCCGCCTTAGACAGAAGGTCCAGGCGGTTAAACCGGAATTGGGTCTGGACCAGTAGAAAATGTAGTAATATGTAGTAATATCCGTAGTTGTTCCATTAAATATCAACATCACGAAAGGAGGTAAAACAGAAGTTACATACTCTGGGACAAAGGGTTTGACACATATAGTCTCCTCTTAAATCAATACTCCCTCGTGTCCAGACTGTAATTCCTACTGACATTTCTCTCCTCGTACGGGTACTGTCCGACCGGACACCACCCTATTGATTTCAATGGGGTTCGTTGTCCGTGCGATCGTTCGGGTTCCGTCCGGACCTGGACCCGAACTTTGTCCCGAAGTTCGGACGGACCAGCAGAACCCGAACTTCCAGAGCTTCGCTCAACTCTACTCTCTAGTCTAACCAGGCCTTACAGTCCACTATGGTAGCCTTTCCCACCACAGGCCAGCCTGTCATGGGCATGCTCCTCTCTTTACAGTCATCCTTAATGTCAGACCTGTGCTCCCTCATAACTAAATTCTCCTCTGATATACACAGTTTGGGAAACAGGGTCTCATACATTGAAGACAAAATGGAGGAAAGCACTACAACTATAAATTACCTTGTTGATGCCTATAATGATGTATAATGATGTAAAAGATGACCAGGTCTGGGTTAAGGCCAAATTGGCGGACCTGGAAGACAGATTCCGCCGCAATAATGTTAAACTACTCAGCATACCCGAATCAATATTACTGGCGGGTCTTCACAAATGTGCAAGTGACCTCATGCTCACTATCCTCCCCAATGCAACCCCACTTGAAATTTCCTTTGATCGTATAGACAGGGTTCCAAAACCCTCTCCCTTAGCCGCCTCAGTTCCCAGGGATGTACTTATGAGGGTGCACTTCTTCTGTGCAAAAGAAATGCTTCTAGTGGCCACTAGAGCTGCAACAACCCTTCCAGCACCATACACAGACGTTCAACTGTATCCAGATCTCTCCAAATACACTCTGTAACTAAGCAGACAACTGAACCCTGTCACTAAAGCACTACATAATGATGAAATATGATATAAATGGCGCTATCCCGCAACTCTGCTGATAAGAAAGAATGGCACCTACCACATCGTCACCACCCTCACAGGAGGAATGAAGTTACTCTATAACTGGAGCATCATTCTGGAACAACCACAGGAGTCCAGACTTATTAAACACCACCATAGTAAGCGGACCTTTAAGTTTGCCTTAGGAGAGCCCACACACATAGATAAATATAAAAGTATATCAAATTTTATTTATAAGCAGGTTAAAATTCATGCATCTCCGGATACGTAGATTACATTACATATAAAAAAATATACAAAATACACAACTTGAATTTAATATATCATTATGTCCAAGCCAAGGTCTACATGGGTTTCATGGGGACACCCGCTTCTTCAGGACTCTGGGGCTTATATATGATATATACCACTGTAACAGATCTGAACATGTAAAAAACAATGATGAATCCAAAAGGGGAGAAATACTGTAACAGAAACACACATATATATATGTGGGTATCCACTAGATCCACATGGAAGGTGTGCCTACCAGCCCATGGGACAGAGAACCATATCCATGCACACAGTGAGCCCTAAAGGTGCCTGTGACCCCTGGAGTGACAGCCACCAGACAAATATACAAAGGGACTCTTCAAAAATATAGAAGGAGGGCATATTTATGTCCTGATACGCCAGAAAGCCCGCAGACATTGAACCTCCTCTCACATGTGAGCGAAAAGTGTGATTCCTCTCCTCCTCCATGTTTAATGTAATCTACTTATCCAGAGATGAATGAATTTTAACCTGCTTATAAATACAATTTGATATATTTTTATATTTATCTATGAGAGTGGGCTCTCCTAAGGCATACTCAAAGCCCTGCTTACTATGGTGGTGTTTAATATGGTTACAAAATATGGAATGATGCCTATGAGAGCCGACTAAAGCTTCTTCAATGGCATCCCCCCCTTTTAATTTGTAAAATTCTAGGAGTCCAGCTTTCCTCTACCACAACGCAAAGCTCAGTACAACCGATGCAACCAAAAGAAACAATACCACTGACATCTGAGATCTCCTATCTGTGGATGGGCTTCCCACATCTACGCCATTGCAATTGACTTTTATCCCCCACTGTGGACCCTCTGAGTTCAACTTATCCGATTCGCCATAGATTCCACCAAAACAATCTACCCTAGATCAACATACTGTTCTGTTTTGCTTTAGTTCCTTTTTCTTTTTTTTCCCCTGTTGACTTTGTTTTGGTTTAGCTTTCCAGTACTACCGTGGAAGACCACAGCTTCATCCGACCTGATCCACCCAACCATCGCAGAAAACCACGAACTACCAGCAGGATTACTCCTTCCAGTCTCCACTAACAGTAAGTGCTTAAATAATTTGTATGACCTACTCCTACAACTAACATACCACTCAACATTCTATCCATAAATGCAAACGGGCTTAACCACCCTGCCAAACACCACTCCCTGTGGAAAGCCAATAACTGTGACATCCTATGTGTCCAAGAGACTCATTTTCAATTGTCCGTTGCACCCAAATGCTCCAACAAATGATTTCCACATATTTTTCAAGCCTCCTTCACCTCCAAAAAATGAGGAGTACTGATTGCGAGTAAAGATACAGTGACTTTTCAATCTTACCAAGTGACTCTAGACCCGAATTGAAGATGTATAATACTGTCATGCACTATCAACAATGCCACCTATACTCTTATAAATGTCTATGTACCCAACTCTCGCCTATTGCGCTTCCTCAAACAGCTAATGTGAGCCATTAAACCTGACCACAGAGGCAATGTGATAATTTGTGGTGACTTCAGCTTAGTACCAGACGTGCATCTAGACTTCTCCACTACGTCCAAGAGGTGCGAATCTCCTCTGAAAAAATTCCTGAAAGACCAGGACCTGTTTGACATTTGGCGTTATCACCACAGGTCTAAGAGACTAAACGTATTTTTCTCCATTTCATAAAACTTCAGAATTTACCTTTTTCTTGCAGATAAATGGCTTCATCAGAAATCCATGCCATGCTGTGGTCAGACCAAGCACCTATTAGCATATCTATAGCAGACTCTCCATCGCGACCAAAAACCAACCTCTGGCGTGCTAATAATTTTTTGCTGCAACATCCAGCATATGCAAAAGAAATCACCACTTTACTCTCTGAATTCTTCAAGAACAGTGTGGGTTCGGTACCCAACCATAGCATGGTTTGGAATGCTCACAAAGCATTTGCTAGAGGCATATTAATGCAAATGAACTCTTGTATGAAAAAAGAGAGGACACAGAATCTAGAATCCCTCAAAACCAAAATATCAGAACTGGAGAAGCTAAATAAAACCAGCCTCAATGCTCCACACTCGGCCAAGCTCCTATTCCTCAGGCAAGAGCTCATCTTGAACTCCTTTGAAAAAATGCAGCATAAGCTGAAAGCTGCAACCTACTTTACCCCCAATAAAGCAGGGGGGGGGGGCTCTGGCCCGTTTCCTGAAGGGATACCAAGCAAGGACCAAGATAGCCTATCTAATCCATCCTCACACCAAAGAAAAACTGATACATAACATAACATATTGCTGATGCCTTCAGTGCATATTACAGTGATCTGTATAATATTAAATTAGACTCCATGACGCATCAACCCTTGATTGCAGATATTGATGCTTTTCTTAACCATATTGAGCCCTTTACGATCTCAGAAATCCAATCTGTTATTAAATCCCTCCCAACAGGAAAAGCCCCAGGACCTGATGGGCTTACCAGTGAATATTACAAACAGTTTTCCGACATATTCATTCATCACCTAGTCACCCTGTTCAATGACGCTGCCTCCTCCTCTAAGTTTTCTCATGAAATGTTGCAAGCATTGATAATCACTCTCCCAAACACCCCTAAAAACTTTAGACCAATTTCCTTACTAAATCTCGACCTAAAAATATATGCAAAAGCTATAGCCACCCGTCTAAATGACATACTGCCCACCCTAATACAATGAGAACAATCAGGTTTCACCAAAGGTCAACAAGCGCCTGACGCCACCAGAAGGCTTATTGATATTATACATCACGCCGAGTCCAGCGGAACACCTTTTCTGCTTCTGTCCTTGGATGCAGAGAAGACATTCGACAGGATTCACTGGAACTATCTCCATAGAGTCCTACTTAAATTTGCTTTGCAAGGCAACATCCTACAGGCTATTTTAGCCCTTGACACCAAGTGTATCTTGCCGATTCCAAATAACCAACGGCAGGAGGCAAGGATGCCCACTGCCCCCCTTCATCTTTAATTTGCTTATGGAACCATTGGCACAACACATCAGATCAAATTCCCTCATCTCCGGCTTCACAATAAACAAGATGTCCCACAAAACCAGCCTATTTGCTGATGACATTATTCTAATGGTCACAAACCCGACTCCTTCCCTGGCATAAATACAAAAAACCCTCAAATGGTTTAGCAAAATATCATACTATAAAGTGAATGAATCCAAATTGTATATTCTTGACCTAGTTATAGATGCAACCACTAGACATCTACTACAATCTCAATTCCCATACACTTGTGCTGACAGCAGTATATTATTCAGCTCACCAAATCAGTGAAACATTTTTATGCATCCAACTATATAATGTTTGTTAAAAAGTTGCAATCAGACTTACAAAACCTAGCAAAACACAAGCTATCGTGGTCTGTGAGACTAGTGTCATTTAAAATGATTAATCTCCTGCAATTGCTCTATCTCTTCAGAACAATTCCCATTCCTATCCTATGCTCATACTTCAAATCCCTTTGAACGCTCTTAAATAAATTCACCTGGCAAGGCAAAAAACCTTGTAGTGCCCACTCAAAACTCATTAAGCACAAGCTGGTGGGAGGGTCCGGATACATAAACTCTGAAGTCTATTACCAGGCCACCATACTAACACAACTATGTGACTGGCTCAGTATTTTTCCTAGCACCCTCTAAGGTCAAACAGAATCCTTCTCCCTTATCTGCACAGACCTGCGGACTTGGCTCTTTGGGATCCCCCTGGGCACCACTGTACTGAATGCCCTCTCCCCTACAATGAAAGCCTCAGTTCAGGCTGGGAAAAAACTCATAGAACAACCGCTACCATCGCCACAAACTGCATCACCTTGCATCCTGTTAAGAATTCTCAAACGCAAAACACCAGACCTCTTGATATCCCATTGGACTAGCATAGGCATCCTACACATACAGGATCTACTTTCCATCTCAAAACTAAAAACCTTTTCCCAGTTGCAAATGTTTAAACCATTATACTCCCTGCCCTCCACAGCACGGCCCTTTTTGACTCAAGCAACACCTAAACAGAAAGGCATCTCATTATTTTACAACAATCTACACCAAAAAAAATAATTCACTAAATTCACCTCCCATCTACACTGGAAGTCAGTCTTGGGAACCCCTTTCTCTGAAACACAATGGCAAACAGCATTCAAGTCCATATACCGATCTACCGGCTGCTCATCCCTATGGGAGTTATCCCAAAAGATATCTCAAATATAGTACCTAACACCTGCTAGACTAGCATCTTTTGGTCCCCAAGTATCCAACTCCTGCTGAAGATGTCAAAAAACAAGAGACTTACTCCACACCCTATGATCATGTCCAAACCTACAATCTTACTGGTCACATATATTGCAAATCTTAAGTGACATCTCCAAATGCCACATCCCCATCTCCCTACCGTAGCACTTTTAAATCTAACAATAGAAAAGATCCCTACATCCCAGAGAATAGTCATTACAAACAGTCTCCTGGCAGCCAGACTCTGCATAACAAGCCTGTGGAGATCAGTGCAAGCTCCCACAGTTGAAACAACACTTGAAATGATAAACACACACTGCAGCTATGGACTCATGATGGCCTCTAGTAGAGGAAACTACCACAAATCCCTATCTACGTGGCAACCTTGGCTTCACTGGTCAGGTGCTGCAGTCAAAGACTGCTGGATAATCTATCTCTCACACTGACAGTCATGGAATTCTCTGTTGTCCGGAACTGAACCTACAACCCATAGATACACTACAGAAACCTACCCAGTACACCATATCACTCGGAAGCTAAACCCGTACCCAGTTATGTTTCATCCCTACACCTACCCTTACCCTTTCAGCTGAAGTAGTTCTTAGCCATAGTGACATAGCCTCTCCTCAAGCAACAACGACAACCAATGAGAAAGGTCACTATCATCCATCCCGTCACAGTTTGTTCCCAGTAGGGGTGACGAGAATGATGTGACCGACTACCTCCACTTACCACCTTGCGAACAGGGAGAGAAGTACTTTGACACATCTCTACATACTAAGACTACAAAGGTTGCTCCTATCCCACCTTTCATCCCCTCCTCACAGTTTTATCAAGGTTATATTACTGTTCTATCATTACATACTAGTGATTTTCTATACTAATTGTTATAACCATTGTTTATCTCACTGTATAATCGGATTATTCAACTATGCATCATATGTCAATACGCACAATTACTTGATGTCTGATATTCTTGTATCTCTCTGTAAACCTTTAATAAAAACATGGTTTAAAAAAAAAAATTCAAAAAGAAAACATGGTTAGAATAAAATATTACTAAACCTGTGTATTTATATAAGTGACTAAAGATCATCATGAAAACTCTTTGAACCCCAGAAACGCCTATGATATAAGAGTCTGAATAAAATTGAATCTGGGATTTATACGTACTGCTTTTTTCACTTTCCCCTTGCACACCTAGTTCGTACAAACAAAGAGTCAGTCTTTGGCCACCACTTCTGGGAGAGCTGCCTAAGGATAATCAATCCCTCTACACCGCTTAAAGTGGGCATTCAACCGATAGTCACACTCAGCATCTTTTTCTTTCTTTCCTCAGCCTGTTACACAATTGCATTTCTTTTTTTGGGAAATGAGTACCTTTTGTTTTTGGCACTCGCTCCAAATGCCTCCGCTTGCTGCCAAAACGGGGCGCAGGGGGCAATACATTTGTAACATGTTAACCACTTCAGCCCCAGAAGGATTTCACACTTTAGGACCAGAGCACTTTTTGCGATTTGGCACTGCCTCGCTTTAACTGACAATTGCATGGTCGTGCGACGTTGTACCCAAACAAAATTTGCATCTTTTTTTTCCACAAGTAGAGCTTTCTTTTGGTGGTATTTGATCCCCTCTGTGTCATTTCTGATAGCCGTTATAAATAAAAAAAGAGCAACAATTTTTCAAGAAAAAAACAGTTTTTCTTACTTTTTACTAAAATACAAATCCAAAAAAAATATATATATATATAAAAAAAACATTTTTTTCATCGGTTTTGGCCAATTTATATTCTTCCTCATATTTGTGGTTAAAAAAATCGCGATCGGCGTTTATTGATTGGTTTGCGCAAAAGTTGCCGTGTTTACGGATAATGAGAATTCATTTCTGGGGTTTTTATTTTTTTTTAAATTTTTTACTAATAATGGCGGTGATCTGGGGCGGATATGTCGGACCATTTTGACACTTTTTGGGACCATTGGCATTTATACAGCGATCAGTGCTATAAAAATGCACTGATTACTGTGTAAATGCCATTGGCAGTGAAGGGGTTAACCTGCAGGGGGAGCTCTAAGGGTTAACTGTGTTCCCTCACTGTGTTCTAACTGTATTGGTGCTGGGCTGGCAGGGGGAGGGGAGTGATTACGGCTTCCATATACAGGAAGCCTGTTATCACAGCCCTTCCCCCTCTAACAGAATGGAGATCCATGTTTACATACACAGACCTCCATTCTTTCACTGCGGGGGGGCATCGTCGGTAGCCAGCGGCGATCGAGTTTGCCGTACCCGCTCCCTGGCCCCCCTGGACATAGTGAGTGCGCGAGCGCGCTCACAATGCTAGTTATCACGGCTGCCGTCAGGGGACGGCGGTTCGCGATAACGAGCCATCTTGCCGCCGTTACGCTGCGGCGGGCGGTCGGCAAGTGGTTAAACCCTGATCATGGGTGTAACACATTACATTTTACAAAAGGTGAACTTATACTTTAAGAGATTACCCACTTCAGCCCCGGAAGGATTTACCCTTTCCTGACCAGAGCACTTTTTGCGATTCGGCATTGCGAAACTTTAACTGACAAGTGCGCGGTTGTGCGGCATTGTACCCAAACTAAATTGACGTCCTTTTCTTCCCACAAATAAGAGCTTTCTTTTGATGGTATTTGATCACCTCTGAGGTTTTTATTTTTTGCTATAATACATGTCCAAAAATATATATAAAAAAACAAAATGTATTCATCAGTTTTGGCCAATATATATTCTTCTACATATTTTTGATAAATAAAATCGCAATCAGTGTTTATTGATTGGTTTGCGCAAAAAGTTGCCATGTTTACAAACCATGAGAATTAATTTATGGCATTTTCACTATTTTTTTTTTTACTGGTAATGATGGCGATCTGCGATTTTTATCGAGAGTGCAATATTGCGGCGGACATGTCGGACATTTTTGACACTTTTTTGGGACCACTGACATTTATACAGCGATCAGAGCTAAAAATAGCTACTGATTATTGTATAAATGTCACTGGCAGGGAGAGGGTTAACCTGCAGGGGGTGATCTAGGGGTTAACTGTGTTGCCTCAGCGTGTTCTAACTGTGTGGGGTCTGGGCTGGCAGGGGCATGACAGATCTAACTGATCTCAATTATTGGGATCATTAGATTACTGTCATGCCCACCGACAGAACGGGGAACGGCCGTGTTTACATCGGCGGTTCCTCGTTCTTCCTCTCTAAAAGGCGATCGCAGGTCGTCGGCGGACATCAAGTCTGGCCAACCCGCGGCCACGCTCAGGCAGAGTGCGGCCGGCGGCGCATGCCCACCCGTTTCTTGCGGCTGTGCCGATTGGCGTTTATAGACGGCGATCTGCTCAGTGGAGCCAACTAGCCGCAGTAAATGTACGCAAGGCGGTCGGCAAGTGGTTAAGCACCCCACATCTTTCTTCTATTACCTGTGTGATAAAAAGTAGGCAGAGGTTTTACCCTGCTACACTATATTCATAGCTAAAACAATAAAGTTTGGCTACTCTAATTTTTAAAACCTGTAGATGCAAATCACAGTACAGTGATACCTCGGTTCACAAACACTTCTGTTCGTGAACTCCGCTTTGGTTCTTGTCCATTTTCCCTGCTCTGGTGAGATCACGAGTCACAGAGAGACACTGAGCCCCCTTCACATTAGTGCACTCTGCAATATCGAATATGATTTGCACAGGGGTCAAGTCCTGGAAAAAAAAGTGTGGGAACTCATCCATGATTTCCCCCCCCACCACCACCACTACTTCTACCACATTGTGCATCAAGTCAAACCAGAAAAGCGCAGGAACTCCATTCCCATGCGTTCCCGCAAGACTTGAGCCCTGGATTTGCACCACACTGCAGTGCAAATCACATGCAATGTCCGTGCGATGCGATTTCAGCCATACAGATTGTGTGGCTGAAATTGCATCGCATTCGGACCAAACTCGCTCAATCGATCAACTTGGGTACAACAAGCCTGTCAGATTTTACATGCCATTAGGCCCCTTCCACATGGGGTGGTCCGTTTTAATGGATTCCGCTAGCTCAGCAGGGATCGATCCTGTCAGAGTCCTGCTGTCCTCTATGGGAGATCGGATGAAAATGGATGTTTTCATCCGATCCCATCCGATCTGGATTTAGCGGATGGTTTCCAATCATCTGGATTGAGCGGACCGGATCGGATAGTGGTGGCGGACAAGTCACCACTGACATCCCCGCTCCATAGGAGTCAATGGAGTGTCCCATCAGGTCCGCCTGAAAAATGGACAGGAGGACCTGATCGGTCCATATGTGTGAAAGGGGCCTTACTGCCAATGGCTATTATAACCAGTAGCAGTAATCACTATACCACAAGGTATAGGTGATATTTGCATGGGATCTTTCCAGGGTGGACAGGGAGGGGGAGGGAAAATAATTAAAGGCAATGAAGGGTTCCTTTGAATATTGGGAAGGTTAGTTTGGAATTTTTTTTTTTATAATTTTAATACAGGTACACCTGAAAGACATTTTTTCTTCTGAACACGGACTTATTGAAAAACAGTTTTAACTCGTGATGCTACTTTATAGACTTTATATAATGACAGGTATACATGTGTATGGCATACTAAGTATTAATGGAAATATTGGGTTAGAAAGACTGTTCTATTTTTTAATTAAATAATTGGGTTATAGAGTAACCAAATTGCTTACAAATAAATTATTGTACAGCTAATTAAGCTATTTCTTTTAAAAAAAAACACACAAAATACTAATATAATATAACTAGATGGAAGTGTTGCCAAATTGGCTGGTAAAGGCTCTTTCACATGGGCGGATGGTTCGGGTCCGCCTGTCAGTTTTTCAAGCGGACCCGAACAGACGCTCCATTGTTCTCTGTGGATCGACGGATGTCAGCAGTGACATGTCCGCTGACACCCGATCCGCCAAAAACAGATGGATGGAAACCCTATTTTCCATCCACCTGGCGGATCAGATCGGATGAACACGGACAGATGGTCCGTGTTCATCCGATCCTCCATAGAGGAGAAAGTAGCTGGGACAGGTCAGTCTCTGCACAGTGCAGAGACTGTCCTGTCATCTGCCGGCTCATCGGGGATAAACGGATGGATCCCCCCTGAGCAGCGGCGCCCGTCAAAACAGGCTCCGCAAGTGTGAAAGGGGCCTTAAATAAATGCATTTTAATATAATTAAATGCATATGTGATTGTTATTTGAGGGTTTCCAATTTTTTATTGTTCAACTATTTTTTTGAGAGAGGTTACATTTTTTTGGATTATTTAAAGACAGTAATTGTTTATTTTTAAATTACATCTAAAAACCTTACCATATAGCAGGAAGAATGCAGCATTTAATAAATCCAGTTTTTGTCTATATTAAAGTTACATATAGATTTTATTTTATTTTTTTTATTTACTCTACTAAATTGTACAATAATGTAAATTCCAAACATCACTGTCTATATCAATATGTTGGTAAGGATGTGTGTTCTTTATTGATATAGATTGTAATATTACCTTCCATGGCAGCCAAAATCAAAACTGTGTCTGAAAAATAAAAAAAAAATCGCATTTTCAGTGAAGTGCCAGCTGGGGCGATGTTAAACCATTTGAGAGCAAATTCAGTGTGACGGAGAGCACAGGATACAATTTTCTTTATGTACAGGTGAAATGAAGAGACGACAAAGTTCAGAAAGTCTGCTCTTATACTGAAATTGTGGTGTGACCTTGCTTCTCAGTACGTCATTCAAAAAGGTAAAACTGACAACTTGAATTTCCTTCCAGAGTTTACTAACCATTATAACAATATCTATCACTGATTGCCTGCCCAGGTGTCCTGTTACACTGCTAATGGCATTTTTGGTATACTTCAGGCATCTCTAAACCTAAAACAAAAATGCAATATATTACATCTTACCAGTCCTGAAATCTGGTGGCTGCATTTGTTTTCTTTTTTGCTAGCTTTTTTACATGGTGATTTTGCCAGTAACACACTTTCAGTTCTATCCTATCATGCACCTGGTAGCAGAGCCTGAAATGACGAGGAAGACCTCTCTTACACCCCTGACTTGGGGCCCCTGGTAGTGTAAACAGAAGGCACAGGAGTGCAGAGAGGCACGAGTGCCTGTAGGTCTTGCCAGTAGCAAAGTGGGTATCCATGCCAGGCAGGAGAGGTCATCAGTGGTCTTCAGTGAAGCAGGCGGGCTGGTAGACAGCTGGAGAATGGCAGACTGAAGTAGGCTGGTACTGGCAAAAGCGGGAAGGTGAGGCACGCACTGGTAGCAGACTGTAGAACAGCAGGCACAGCAGGATGTGTCAGGAAGCAGAGTCAGGTAAGCCAGGTCATATTCTTATAAAACTAGCATCATGTCAAAAATGTCCTCCCTGACCTTCACCCCCCACAGCACTACACCCCCTCCCCACATCCCAATAACAAACCCCAGTCCTACCTATACCACAGATCAAATCCCCTCCCAATCCAATCCCCTAATTAATCTACATGCACCCCATATGGGAGCTGATGGATGCTTACCAATATCTATGGGACCATCCCCACTCCGCAGGCTGGATCTCATATGATTTTATACCTGGAGAGTCTCCTGTTGTCTCACTTTGATGCATAGACTGCCAGTGCACCCCACATGTCAGCTCTAACACCGTTGACTGTATTTTTAATCCAGCAGTAATCTTAACATCTCTGATGTGACATTTAT
>BLSH010222012.1:152725-175534 GCA_018402905.1 Glandirana rugosa | reverse complement strand
TCGTAGTTACGAAACCGTTACCCGGAAGGAATACCAGGTTGAAAGTGTCGGTATCAATGTGTGTTTATTTTTTATTTTTTTTGGATGTATTAGTAATTATTATGTTTAAGTAGATATTTCTTTTCACATAGATCAAAAGTTTTTATTTGTTTTTGAGAATAAATACATGACTAACTAGGTCTGCATGGCACTTACTTTAGTAACTAGTCTTAGAGTTATTTATTTGTTCTTTTATTGATTTCGTTATTGGGTTACGTCGAAAGGAATTTGTATTATTAATGATTATGTAGGTTTTTTTTATTTTTTATTTGTGTGTAACTATGGCTGTGAAAGTTGGACCATAAGGAAGGCCCATTGCCAAAGCATTGATGCTTTTGAACTATGGTGATGGAGAAGACTCTTGGACCGCAAGAAAATTAAAACTGGTCAATCTTGAAGGAAATCGACCCTAAATATTCACTGGAAGGACGGATCCTGAAGCTGAAACTCAGATACTGTTGACGTGTAGGATGCAGCGCTTACAGCACATGTGTCAAACACAAGGCCCCAGGGCCGAATCTGGCCCTCCAGGCCAATTCATGTGGCCCTCCCACTCGCCTGCAGCTACAGCAACCCCCTCATTTCTGCCCTCACCTTGTCTCAGCAGTTGGCAGCAGAGAGGAGTTCAGAACTCCTCCTATAGATCTTGCGCTTCTCCATGGAGCCTCAGAGGGTCTTGTCTCTGCCCCCCCGTCTCAGCAATCAGCAGCAGAGAAGAGGACAGAACTCCTCCTACAGATTCTGAGCCACTTTGTACAATTGCAGCACCCCCTCATCTCTGCCTTCCCTTATCTCAGCATTCAGCTCCTCTGGTCCTCCTCCAGACCCTGCACTTTCTGCTTCCCAGCTCTGACTCTAGCTTCTTCCCGGCAACAGTATGAGGTAAGGGGGTGTACTGTGATATAAAGGAAGGTGGGGCACTTTGGACATATAGTCTTACAGGTACAACCGGCCCTTTGAGGGCAACCACAATTCTCATGTGGCCCGCAATGAAATTGAGTTTGACACCCCTGCTCTACACCATCCTGTTATGGGCCTCTCAGAAGACACATCAATGTTCAACACTTCTGCATTGTATCCAATTTAAAGTTTTTGTACATTTATAGAATATGTTGTCCACACTACAATTTTAATGATTTGGAATAAATGTGTATTTTAATACAGACTAAATTCAGTGTTTTCCTGTTTGGGATACTAGTGACAACCTTTAAAGTCCTATGCTTTCTTTTTCTTTTTCTTGTTCTCCACAATATTGAATTGGATGTGGTGTCACGCCTTGCAGTACTTATCTCTATTTCACCCCTGTCTGCCAAGAGACTGTACTGCATTAAGACTCTCCACTAGCACCGGATGAGAGCATGCTGAATAATACTCAAAGAAGTAACCTGAATCATTTCAGTGACACAGTTAATACAGGGACATTTTTTCCTTTGCCACCTTTAGCCTTATTTTTGTGCACTAATTATGAACTTTTCAGTTGGGTGCAGTATACCACTGACATTGGCCCTGTCCCTTTATCCACGCAGCAGGGGGTGAGTGGTGGTGAGGGTGCCAAGGAAGGGGGGGGGGGGGTGTTTTCCCATCTTCGCACTAGGCACTGGATGACCTTGTTGTGGCAATGCATGAGTAATGTGTGTTAAAACAGCCAGTTGTAGCCTTCTTTGCAGTATTGTGACAATGCAGGAGCCCAGTTAGGAAAGAAGGACAGAGGATTGGCACCCTATAGTAATAAGTGCCCAAACAAGGACCCTCCTAGTAGGGTCAGCAGGTATTACTTTAATGTAAGCTTCGGATTTAATACAATTGAAAGTGACTTTTGAAATTACATCAACATGTTAATGCTTATATGAGATTTTAATGATTTTGTTTACACCTAGAGTATATGGAAAATTATTTTCTATTTATACCACACACTCCTAATTTTCATTTTCAGATAGCATATGTCAACTCAATTTAAAGTTAGGCTTAGCTAATTACACTAGCCTTATTATGGAATGCATTTATGACCTCTGAAGGAATACATGAACTAAAGGGCGATTACATATTTGTTTTCAGCTCTTCTTTAAAAGAAAATTCCAGCAACTACACTGTTTTTCAAAATTCTCCTCCTATAACCTCCAAAATAGCTTACTGTAAAAATCCTGCATTCTGTAGAGAACCTGCTATGTTTACTCTCTGCCCCATGTGGACTGTGCCTTCTCTGGAATCTAATAGCCTGACTCTGGAAAGGCATCATTAACTGTTAAGCCATGATATAATATTCTCTTAAAATTGCAAATGCTTCATTCTTAACAAACATCAAATACTACTAACATGTACAGAGTCTACATATCTGTGAAAATAAAGAAAAGTTCCAAAAATATCTGATTATTGCCAAAGGCACACTCAACATAAGCATAAAAATGTTAATGAACTAACTCAGTGGATAAAAGATATCTAAAAAGGGGTTCTAACAAAAATCCAGTCAGACTCCTTTTTGTTTCAATAACCAGAAGCTTTGCCTGTGAAAATGCAGGCCAGTGCATTCATTGGTTCCAACACTACCCTCCTTCTCAACTCACTTTCCCTTCTCTAACTGGTGTGAATTTCTTCTTCCTCCTTAATTGTTGGTTCCAGCCATTAGTCAATGGAAATATTTTATGGTTAAAATGGATCCCCACTTCCCAGATCATTTAAGACTTGGCACTTGTTCTTTTTTGGCTCTTTTACTTTTTTTTTTACACTTTAGGCCTGGCCCCAACCACCCACTGCCATTCTCACCTAGGCAAGAATGACATGTCCCTGCTGCCTTAGCCTCCTGAGATTGCGTGTTGCATACTATGGCTGTCATCAAAGGCAGGCTGTCTGAATCAAGAAGAGGCAGCCAACTTCCGATGAATAAGGAGGACCAGGTTGGCACAGCATGAACGCTGCTAGACCTGGTCAGCAGATTGCAGATGGACAATGCTGGATCCACTGGACAGGTGAGTATCTGAATTCAGGACAATACTCCATGACAGGTAAGTGGTGCTAAAAAACACGATGAACAAGATCTAGTCTAGCGGGTGTCAGTGTCAATGTAAGTGTCAGCTAGTATTAGTGTTAGTGTCAGTTAATGGCAGTGTTAGGGTCAGCGTGTATTAGGTAATTATTATTATTCTACAGGAGACAGTACGGTTACAATACAAGACAATACAAGAGGGTTAAGAGGGCCCCTGCTCATAAGAGCTTACAATCTAATAGGGTGGGGCAAATGGTAAAAACGGTTATAACTGTGGGAAATGAGCTGATGGAAGTGATTAAAATTAGTTGGAGGTGTGATAGGCTTCCCTGAAGAGATGAGTTTTTGGGGTTCGCCTAAAGACAGCCAGAGTAGGAGATATCCAGACAGATTGAGTTAGAGTAGGGGTAGGCAACCTTAAAGAGGTGGAGATCTACCTGAATAGCATGAGAGATGTCAAAGATCACTGGGCACAGTGTTACCTCCTCACACCTGATTTAAATCTCTAATTGCCATACTACCGTGTCACAGTCACATGCATTGCACGGCAATCATGGGTTTAAATCAGGTGGTGAGGAGGCAACATTTTGCCTCCTCACCACCTAACACACTTGAATCGCTTTTCAGAGGAGCAGCAGTGTCTCCTGCACTTGTGAATGAGCTCTCAGTTGCATTCGGCAGCAGCAGGCCAATCTAGGCAGGCCAAATACACAGGCCAAAGATACTGGAACAAATGCAGAAGCAGAGGCAAGGTCAGAGTGAATTCCAGGTCGGTAACAGGGGGACAGCGTGGTAACCAGAGGAGCAGGCAGGATCAAGGCCAAAGACAAGCCGCGGTCAGGTGCAGGCAGAAAGCAGGAAGAGTCAGAGGCAAGCCGTGTCAAACACGGTAACAGATCACAGATTCAGGGTACAGGTAGCAGCGGTCATGGGGCGAGCTGAAGATCAGACAGCACTGATTCTGTTTACAAGCCTGTTTTAAATAGTCAGTTTGGCGCTGAGAATCATGCATGCGTACATTCCCACGCATGTACACTGGCAAACGTGAACCAGCTTGAACAGCAATAGGATTTCTTCTGAGGTAAACTTCCTGACATTGCCCCCTCCCAATGAGCAGCCTAATGCTGGGCCAACTGGGCCAATTTCTCACCATGGGATTTCTTAAATGATTGTATCAATCATTTAGCAGGAATATTGCTTTCAGGTTCCCACGAGTTCTCTTCTGGCCCATAACCCTTCCACTTGATTAGGTATTGAATTTGATTGTACCTTTTACAGTCAAGAATTGTTTCACCCTCAAACTCCTCCTCTCCATCAATTATTACAGGTTCCGGTGGACCAGTACTTCATTCGGGGAAGAAATCGGGAATAAAGGGTTTTAACAGAGTCACATGAAAAACAGGGTGAATCTTGAATGGGTCTGGTAACTCCAGCTCAAATTTAAGGCCCAATATTCTTGAAGGGCATGCCAGCTTTAGGTTTGTTGTGGATAGCCATACCTGGTTGCCAAGTTCCAGGATTAATTCTCCTTGTCTTTTCTTATCTAAGATCTTCTTGTTGTACTCCTGTGTCTTGGTCATTGTTTCCTACAGCAGTTTGTTATTTATACTGAAGAAGTTCATTTGTTTCAGAGACAGCTGGGACTGAACACTCTTGAATGGTGTTAGGTAGGAAGGATGGATGGAAGCCATAATTGGCAAAGAATAGAGCTGGCTTTGTGCCAGTTAGAGGAGTTATTATAGGCAAATTTGGCTAAGGGCAGCAGGGAGACCCAGTCATCTTGGGAGAAGGACGAGAAGCAGCGCAGGTATTGTTCAAGGGCCTGGTTGGTTCTTTCTGTTAGCCCATTTGCCTGTGGGTGATATGCAGAGGAGAAAGATAGTTCAATTTTTTCCAGAGATCCACATAATGATTTAGAGAACCTAGAGGTAAACACGATCACGACACAATGTTGGCTGGGACTCCATGAAGCCTTTTGATCTCTTTGATGAAGACTTGTGCTGTTTCAGGAGCTTAAGGTGTCCCCTTCATTGGTAAGACATGAGCCATGTTTGACAATCTAAGTCCTCTGCTGGGGGAAGGTCTACAATAAAATCTATTGAGATCATCTTCCAAGGTTCAGGAGTCCACATATCTTTTGCAGTCACTTACTACCTGGGGCCACCAAAACATGTGTTGCACAAGTTCAGCAGTCTTCAAGTGTCCGGCTAACCTGTGATCATGGCATAGTTCCGATACTGCAACCGTAAGTCTCTAGGTACAAAAATGTTGTCCCCGTGCCATAATAGAACATCTTTTGCCTGGGGAGGAGGAAGGAGGCTTGTTTGATCCGTGACATCAAGTCTTCCTATAGTGCGAGCAAGTTCCCTGAGGGCAAGATGGTTTCCAGAGGTGTGGCTTCTTCTGAGTCATTGAACATATGGATCAATGCAGCAGGCTTTGTGTTCTTCGACCCGGGCCTGTATGTAATGTGAAATGAAAAATCTGGGGAAAAATAGTGCCCACCTGGCTTTAATCTTTTTGCAGTCCGCAGATACTCCAAATTTTTATGATCTGTATAGATTAAAATTGGAAGTATCACCACTCCTCAAGTGCAGCTTTGATGGCCAGGAACTCACGGTCCCCCACATCGTAGTTACTTTCTGCTGCTGACAATTTACGGGAGAAAAATGCCACTGGGTGTAGTAGAGCTTTGGACCCTTGCTGTTGTGAGAGTACTGCTCCAACCGCTATTTCAGATGCACCAACTTCTAGAACAAATGGCAGAGCTGAATGGGGATGCCTTAAGACGGATGCAGAAATGAACAGTTTCTTAAGGGTTTCAAAGGTAGCCTGAGCTTCAGAGGACCAGTGGAATGAGATGCCTTGCCTGGCTAATTCTGTGCTGGGGCGATGATGGCAGAAAACCCCTTAATCAATTTTCTATAGAAATTGGCAAATCCGATGAAACATTGAATTCCTTTTTTGTCTGCAGGAACTGGCCAATCCAGAATAGCGGTAACTTTCTGGGGGTTTTAATGCCTTCAACTGAGATGATCAGTTCAAAACATGGAATGCTCCGTAGCTTGAATTCACATTTTTCAGATTTGGTGTATAGGCCATGCTGCCAAAGACGAACTAACACACTCCTGACATGCCTGCGATGATCATCCATTGAAGAAGAAAAGATGAGGATATCATCCAAGTGTACTATAATGAACAGGTCCAGATAATCTCGGATGATGTTGTTAACAAAATGTTGGAACATGGCAGGGGCATTGCACAGGCCAAATGGCATTACCAGGTATTCAAAAGGCCCAAATGGGGTGCGAAAGGCTGTGGGGGCAGAGGCAGCGGGTTGTGATTTTTAACAGTTATCTTGTTTAGCTCACGATAATCTACACAGGGCCTTAAAGTGTGATTTTTTTTTCAACAAAGAAAGTGCCTGCGCCTGCCGGAGAGGTGGATGGGCGAATAAATCCTTTCTTCAGATTGTCATCAATGTACTCTTTTGGTATTCCCAATTCTAGTACAGTTAGAGGAAAGATCCTCCCAAAAGGAACTTTGGCCCCTGACAGGAGCTCAATTGGGCAATCATAGGGTCTGTGAGGAGAATGAGTTTCTGCACCATTCTTACTAAAAACGTCCAAGAAATTGTGATACACCACTGGGACTGATTGGCGTATCTCAGAATCAGAGTCCAGACAGAGCAGGGATGAGGAGTCACATGTGATTTCTTGTAGACAGTGTTGCTGACAATAAGTTGACGGGAACTTGATTTCCCCAGTGGCCCAATCAATGTGAGAGTTATGGGCTTGTAGCCAGGGCATGCCTAAGATGATGGGGAATAGAAGTGAAAAAATGGCATCCAGGCATAATAATTCTTGGTGATGACTGGCAATGGTGCCTGGCAATGGAACAGTTTCTTGCGTGGCTGGTCATGATTTGATGGTAGACCCATCAGCCAGATGTACAGATAGTCCCTGGGCCTTGGGTGTGTAGTGGAAATAGGTGTCTAGCTGCAATAGACAAGTCCATGAAGCAGCTGCAGGATCCAGAGTCAATTATGGCGGACACCTGAATATTCCTTCCTGAGAGCTGTAACAGGATGGAAAGAGCGAGGTGAGAAGATTTGGTGGGCAAAGCAGTAGTATGTGAAGAAGAGATTGATAAACACTTATGCAGCTTTGCTGGACAGGATCTCACGTAATGCTCTGGTTCTCCACAATACATGCACAGGTTGTTCTGGCAACGATGTTGGCACTCTTCTGCGGTTAGAGAGGGGCAGAGCAAGCCCGATTGCATGGGCTCAGATGTAATGTTAGCGGAAACTACTGGAGCTGGTGGAGGCTGGTTGGAGAAGCTGGAAACTTTGGGTAACATCCAAGTTGGACGATATTGCCCTGTAGATTTCTTGGATCGTCGTTCTCTCAGACGTCTGTTGATCTGTATAGACAGGTTAATAAGATCATACAGAGATTGAGGCACCCCTACTCATGCTAGCTCATCCTTTAGGGGATTCGATAGGCCCATACGAAATGGAGGGCAGCGCCGTTCCAATTGGTGTCAGAACTCCAGCACCTGAATTTGGCCACGTAGTCCTTGGCTGCTCTGCGACCTTGCTGGAGTGAATGTAATGCTGCTTCAGCAGTGGCAGTTTGCTGGGGATCCTCATATAGTTGAGACATGGCATCAAAGAAGGCGGTGAGGTTTGTTAAAGATGCTGCTTTTTGTTCCAGGAGATGGTGTGTCCAGCCTTGAGGCTCATCCAGTAGCAACAAGATGACAAAGCCCATCTTGGTTGTCTCTAGGCTGAAGGCACGTGGCTGTAAGGCAAAGTAAAGTTCACACGCGTTGCGGAACACTCTAAATTTACTGCGTTTACCAGAGAATCTTTCGGGTGCAGGTACCCTTGGTTCTGGTGGTAGCATCACAACTGCAGGTGTGGATGATGCACTGGCAAAAGCAGCAGAAGGATGATAAGTGCTGTGGGTACTGGCAGGGGATGACAGGGCTTGGACCCGTTCCTCCAGTCAGGTGTATTCCTCTTGCAAATTATTGACGGCTTGCGTCAAGCCTGCCAGATGTTCGCAAAGTTCGTCCATTCGTCCATGGGAAAGGTTCCTCGCTCAAGCTCAGACATGGCTGTTTGATACTGTCGGGTTTACACGTACCTCATAGATGAGCCTGATAATGCAGAGGAAAGCCTTTCTTGCGTATCTGACTCACGGCCCCTGGAAGAGCAGACAGGAAGTTCGGGAGTGCAGAGTGGTATGAGTGCCTGGCACGATCATTGTCAGAATAGCCACTCTCGAGTTACTGATGACATGGTGATGGGCACCAGCAAGATGGGAAATCTGGACAGCAGACAGGAGATACTGGAACAAATCCAGAAGCAGAGGCAGGGTCAGAGTGGAGGCTGGTTCGGTAACAGGCAGACAGCATGGTAACCAGAGGAGCATGCAGGATCAAGGTCAAAGACAAGCCGGAGTGAGGTGCAGGCGGAAGGCAGGAAGAGTCAGAGGCATGTTGGGTCAAACACAGGAACAGATCACAGATGTAGGGTACAGGTAGCAGGGGTCAAGGTGGAGCAGACAGCACTGATCCTGTTTAAAAGCTTGGTTTAAATAGTCCGTTTGGCACAGAGTTCCTGTGCACACCCAAATTCTTCTGAGGTGAAATTCCTGACACCTATACTATTATGCCCAGTGTATTGCTTCACACTAACCTGAAGATCTCTTGTTTTCTGATGCTGGCATCACTCTGGAGACCACTAGAGGTGGAGTGCAGTTTGTAGAGTTAGATTCCAACCAGCTTTCAACACACAATATTCTGGCATGCTCCACTGTAGTCGATGCAGTAAAATGATGATATTCAGAGTACAAAGTCAACAGGAAGTTCATACAAAGAGCCTACAGGATGTACACAGAGCAGGGAAACAAAGCTTGTACAAAGTAAAGGGAAATGTGTATCTTAGTAACAAAAAATAATGATCTCCTGCCTTTCGTACAGTGCTCTACAAAATTAAAGTTGAATTTCCACTCACACAAAGTGAAGTATCACTGGTCCGCTCCCTCCCCGCAGCCTGTAATTGAGTTACAGTTTTTTATTTGGGAGGGACGGGCACTAATTTTTAATGGTACCTTCTCCCACTTCTGTAATCCTCATATAATTGAGAGTGATACCCCTTGTGCTGCCTCCTGCAGCCTCCTTGGACAAGTCATATGCCCCAGGAGGTTGCAAGACCATTCTCAGTGTGCTGTGTGAGCTTGCTCATGCACAGTGGGGAGCTGGCTGTGGTCTCTCAGAAAGCCACAGCTGACTCCCATATGCAAGATGGCAGTGCATGGACTCACAGCAGTAAGAAGGACCAACTGCTGGAAGACAGTGCTGCCCTCCAGAGACTGTTAAGAACCTGTATTTGTGTTTGTAGCTGCTCTTTAAGAATTCTTTTCTTTAGAACCTGATTTTGTGTTTGTATTTCTTCTTTAAATATTTGTTTGTGAGAGTTAAGTTCTACCTTAAGGAAAATTATAATGGTGGCCACATTAGTTGTAGCTTCTCAGCAAACATACATCAAAGCCCTGTGTGCTACACCCATGATCTCCAATCACCTAGTACTGAGGCAGATTGACATATATAGACAGACATGATAGACATATATAGACATAGACATGATTTAAAAGATAAGTTCACTTTTTAGAAAAAAATATTAAATGCACATTTTTATGTAGGTAAAAAAATGTGCATTTATTATTTTTTTTCTTTTGGAGCCTGTAAAGCAGGGATATGCAATTAGCGGACCTCCAGATGTTGCCAAACAACAAGTCCCATGAGGCATTTCACCAGCGATCAGCAGATCGCTGGGGCCATGTAAGTTTCCTTCAGATCTGTCAGTATATCTAAATGCCCACAACTGATGTCGGGGCTTGTAGTTTATTCACACACAGAGCTGTGTGAATGAATGACACGGCCGTGTGGGTGGAGCCCTGCACAGCCGCGCTGATTTTAAAAAGTGACAGCTTGTACGGGAAACTTCTTCGGCTGCTAAAAACAAGTGGAACATGTAATATGTTCCAAAAGGTGAACTTATCCTTTAACAAAGGCAAACAGGCTGTTCAAGGGAAGTTGCCCTGTGCAAAGGGAATGTGGTGAAGTTTCACTTTGCAGGGAGTATTTAATCACGTACAAGAAAAATGCAAAAAATAGCATTTTGCATGCATATGATTGGATGATGTAAGTCAGCACATTTTCACCACATTCCATAACCTCTGTGGAAGATTACCTTGCAAAATGCAACTTCCCTTGTAAAGTGAACAGACTATTTGCCTTTACTAACCCCTAAATCTCCTGAAATCCCATGTTTCATACACTGGGTGGGCAATGTACCAAGAACTGGGACACAGACCACCTAAAGAAGTAATCACAAGACCCTAAAATGTAGTGGCAGTGGGGATTAACAATAAACTTCAAACCATATTTATTCAGTTTGGGAGAGATTGAAGGCTTAGGGAATCTGTCAAGTTTTTATTGCTCTCAGTGATAGATAAATAGGATGTCCCAGAGACAGGAAATGAGGGGACACCAAAGTGAGGAAAAGTTCAAACCTGTTTTAGATTATTATTAATGTCTGTGTCCCTATTTTTTTTGCCCTGAGAACCACAAAGGAGAGGATATCTTTTCAGTGGGGACTAGGGTTGCCATCTAATCCCTTTAAACACAAACATATATGAATTGCACAGGTTCTGAGGCTTATTTAATGCAGATAAGGCACCAAGTGAGTTTAATTACCCCCTTAACCAGTTCCTGACCGGCTCGCATACATTTACAGCTGCACAGTGGCGCTGTAGTACAAATCGCTGTCTATAAACGGCAGCTCGCATGTGTGCAGCTGCGGGCGGGAGCGTGCCGTACTCCGCAGCAGTGCAGCCGCAGGTCCGGCGGACTCGATGTCCGCCGGCTACTCGTGATTGCCTGGGAGAGGAGAAAAACAGCAAACCGCCGATGTAAACACAGCGGTTCGGCGCTCTGTCAGGCGGCATGTAAGAGATCTACTGATCCCTGTCACTGGGATCAGTTAGATCTCTTATGCCCCTGGCAGCCTAGCCCTCTCACAGTTAGAACACACCCAGGGAACACAGTTAACCCCTAGATCACCCCCTGCAGGTTAACCCCTTCACTGCCAATGACATTTGCACAGAAATCAGTGGATATTTAAATTTCTGATCGCCGTATAAATGTCATTGGTCCCAAAAAAGTGTCAAAAATGTCCGACATGTCCACTGCAATATCACAGTGCCAATAAAAATTGCAGATCATCCCCATTACTAGTAAAAAAAAAAATTGTAAAAATGCCATAAATGAATTCTCATGGTTTGTACATGCTGCAACATTTCCGCAAACCAATCAATAAAGGCCGATCGTGATTTTTTTTACCACAAATATGAGGAAGAGTGTATATCGGCCAAAACTGATGAATACATTTTTTTTAATATATTTTTTTTTTTCAAAATTGACGTTCTTTCTTTGTTAATAGCGGGGATCATAAGTGATGCAGAGGGGATCAAATACCACCGAAAGAGAGCTCTAATTTGGGGGAAAAAAGGGCATCAATTTAGTTTGGGTACACCGTCACACGACAATTGTGCAATTGTCAGTTAAAGCGACGCAGTGCCGAATCGCAAAAAGTGTTCTGGTGCTAACGTGGGAAATCCTTCCGTAACCTTAACGTGGGTCCTTAAAGTGGAGGTCCACCTGAAACAAAAAAATAAATAAAAGTCAGCAGCTACACATACTCTAGCTGCTGACTTTTAATAATAGGACACTTACCTGTCCTGGAGTCCAGCGATGTTGGCACCCGCCGCCAATCTTCGGATCGGGGCTCGGGTGCATCTGCATCCATTGCAGGTAAGGGAACCCGGCAGTGTAGCATCACAGCTTCACCCCGGGCACCCTACTGCACATGCCCGAGCTATTGGCAGAATGGCAGATAGTGATGGTGGGTTCAGAATGGCAGATAGTGATGGTGGGTTCAGAATGGCAGATAGTGATGGTGGGTTCAGAATGGCAGATTGTGATGGTGGGTTCAGAATGGCAGATAGTGATGGTGGGGACAGAATGGCAGATAGTGACGCTGGCATCCCGGCTCGGGATGAGGTGGCAACCCTAGTGGGGACCCAAACATGAAAACACTAGAAACTCTGGATGAACCCTCTGCACACTGCTATATACCCTTTCTAGCAAACTTTGCAATGAAAAAAAATAGGATTTTTAGTTTACATACATTGCAATATATGTTTACGCAGGTCAACTGTGTCAAAGTAATCCCTCTATGGTCAGTCGCTAACTTGCTTTGTAAAATGCAAATGCTCCAGTAGAGTCAAAGTGTGTGGCTCCATTCCCTAGGTACGCCATTAGACCCAGACAGCATGGCCTGCCTGTTTGAGAGGAATTGCTCTCCCCACATACATGAGACCCCAGGGTGGCTACCCTTACGATAGGTTTAATATGCTAACTGTTATGCAGATGTATTATGCACCCTGAACCCTTTCAACCATGGGCATACACTTTACTTTTGGAATGTTATACTGATGTTTATTTTACTAGCTACAGGCAGCTTTGCCCTCACAGGGCTCCCTGCTCTTCACAGACTTTCACACTGGAAGGGCCTTTTGAGGGCAACGCCTACTTTTCCTTTTTTGGGTGTCTCATACAGAATGTTAATTAGCTGTTTTTCTACTTATCTGTTTTTTTTTTTACTGCTACTCACTCTAGTCCTGCCAATGCCACATCCGCCATGTTCATAAAGATTATTTCTTGGAACATCAAAGGGCTAATTTCTCCAGAGAAACAATCTAATTGCCTCAAAGAGCTCTGGAGACTGAGGGCACACATAGTCTTTCTCCAGGAGACTCATTTCAGAGCTTATAAGATTCCTAAACTTCACAACAACAATTTCCTGATGGTCTATCATAGTCTGTCCTCATCTTCCAAATCCAAAGGTACTAATATTCTTATTGCTAAGTCCCTCCCCTGGCAACTTTCTAACGTGTACCAAGATCCAGAGGACAGATTCCTTCTGCTGAAAGGGAAAATTTATTCCCACACTTACTAAGTGACGGCTCTCGAATCCTTTCTTACCATTCTTGATTCCTTCATGGAAGGGACCCTTATCTTAGGGGGAGACTTTAACATGACCATTGATCCTCGCAAAGACTCTTCTGTGGGACTGACGTCCACCCCCAGAGGATCCAGGCTGTGTCTCAGGGATCTTCTCCACTCATATCAACTGGTGGACATTTGGAGGATCTTTCTCCCTCAAGAGAGTGATTACACCTACTACTCCCCCTTGCATAGCTCCTATTCCATAATTGATTCTTTTCTCATCAAACATTCTACTGTCCCTCTAATCTCTAATGCCGAAATAGGTCATATCGCTATTTCAGATCATGCTCCGATTGTAATAGAAGTTATTCCCCATCAACAACAATCTGGTACACCGATATGGCGATTAAAATTGCTAAAAGACCCAGAAATTACAGCAGACATACTCTGCGAACTAAACAATTATTTTGCCACAAATTAGGGATTTGTGTATAATCCCCTCTCCTTGTGGTCTGCACACAAATTACTTTTCTGCAGGATCTTTATTAAGCATGGTCATGCAGCCAAACGAAGTAGACTGCAAACACTAACCGAACTGCTGGACAAACTATACATTCTAGAGCGAGCGCACAAACTTAATCTGGACCTTTCCATGGAAATGGAGCTTACGGAAATCCAGATACTGATCAGGGAACACTCGCTTTATGAAGCCAAACATGTTCTTCTTCCGGTCTGTGGCTCATACTATAAATATGGTAACAAGTGCAGCCATATGTTAGCTAGAGCTCTAATAGCCTAAAATTGTAAATCATTTGTATCCTCTTTGACTACCCCATCCAGTGCTAAAGTACACTTCACCCCAGAGTTAGCTGATGCCTTCAGCAAGTTTTACTCGGATTTATAGAACATGAGATCTACCCCGTTGGCCTATCAACACACTACCATACTTTCTGCAATGACAAAGTACCTTCAGTAAGCTCATCTTCCTGTGCTTATGCAAGATGAACGTGTATCTTTATCCCAACCACTCTCGGGACATAGCTGCCACCCAGTCTGGGAAAGACCCGGGTCCGGATGGCTTTATGCTGGCATAATATAGGACCTTCCAATCGCAGCTCACGCCTTACTTTTTAGATGCCTTTAATGCTATTACAGATGGCCAGAGTGTCTCCCTTGAGCTACTAAGGGCTAGCATCTCTGTCATTCCAAAACCAGGCAAAAACCTGCTACAATGTTCCAGCTACTGTCCCATTTCGCTTTTGAGTTGTGACGTTAAGCTTTTCACCAATATTATTGCAACCCGACTGAATGTCATCTTGCAATGTCTTATCCTCTTAGATCAGGTAGGGCTTATCCAAACCAGAGAAGCAAGAGACAATACCATCAGAACCCTCAATATTATTAAATTAGCCAAGAAACGCAACACCCCGCTGATGCTTTTGTCTACCGATGCCGAAAAGGCCTTTGACAGAGTCGATTGGACCTTCCTCTTTGAAATCCTGAAATGTTTTGGCATGCCTGGATGTCCTGGATATCTGCCATTTATGTTAACACGACCACTACCATTAGAGTCACCAGCATTAACTCCAAATCCCTTATGATTTCTAATGGCACTCGACAGGGTTGCCCCCTATCACCACTCAATTTTTATACTCATCCTAGAACAATTTCTTCAACACATATGAAATTACTAAGACGTGAAGGGAGCCCAAACCTCTACTTACCAGCATAAGGTGGCGGCTTATGCTGATGACCTTCTTTTTTTTATATCACGGAACCACTTACTTCTTTACCTTCCCCATTATGGGAATTGAAAAACTATGGTACACTATGCAACTTCAAAGTAAACCTCCAAAATCAGAGGCTCATAATGTTTCTGTCCCAGACTCCATGCTGAATAGCCTAAGGCCTAACTTCCTCTTTAGATGGTCTACTCACTGTATCCAATACCTAGGGACAAAAATCCTGGCAAATCTAAACTCCATATTGAAACTCAATTTTCTGCCCCTTTTGTCCTCCCTGTCCATCGGTTTAGAAAGATGGAACAATCTGGTCCTATCGTGGTTTGGCCGCTGTAATGTGCTCAAAATGAATGCGATGCCCAAACTTTTATACTTACTGCAGACATTGCCTATTAGGATCTCCCAAAAGCACTTTCATTCGGTAAGATTAGGGATGGGTGAATGGTTCGGCGAACATCCAAACAAACGGGTCGTTCGACCATTTGTTTGCCCCCTGAACCAACCACAATGCATTGCGGCGCTGAACAGTGCATTGCAAGCCCTGATTGGGCTCTGTTCAGTGCTATAAGTTAGTTAGTGTGCTATACTGTGCTATTGTGCTTTAATTGTCAGTGTAGAATATTAGTTTAAATGTTCAATATGCAGCGCTAATATAGTGTATTGTACCCAAAAAGGGTTTCAGGCATATGCAGGAAAAGTCTCTGTTGAAAAAAGTTTAGTGGATGCAATGCCACAACCGTCCTCAGTTCATCCATTATTGACAAAACAATTAATGTCCCAGTCAACGTTCAACCCAAAGGGGACATAACTCTTAAGGTCGAAAATCCACCGGGTCTCCAATCGTGATATCTCACACCGCACAAAGTTGCCCTTCCAATGTGGGGTAAAGCGATTGATAGCCACGAATGTGGTACCCATTAGGTCCCGATTGTAATGCTCCAAATAATGTCTTGACACAGAGTGTTTAGGAAAGCCTTTTTGATGTTGGCCACATGCTCCATGAGTCACAAATTCATGGACCTGACAGTACGACCAACATACTGCAGGCCACATGGGAAAATGAGCATGTAAAGAACATTTTTGGAGGTTCATGTAATGAAGGTTTTAATGTCAAACTGCTCTTTGGTCACCCCCGAGCTAAAATGGTATACTTTCCGTGCCCTAGATTTATTAAGTTGACAGATCCCACACTTCCTACATGGGTAATATTCCTTAAGGTTCTGAAAAAAGGGAGCTCTTTGTGGGGCATCAAGAATATTCCTGGCTACTTGTAGCCTTAAAGGTGGCACTCCTCTAAATATAACCTGTGGGTGGTCAGGTCTAATCGGTCTAAGCACTTTGTCATTCTTCAGAACTTACCAGTGCCTGGTCATGATCTTCTTAATCTGATAATGTTGTTGGGAGTAAGTAGTGAGAAAGGAGAACCTGAAGCTATTCTCTCCCACTGCAACTGCTTTTGGTCTATTAATAAGCAAATTATCTCTTTCCATAGCGCCCACCTCAGCAATGACCCTATCTAGATCTTTCTCAACATACCCTTTATTAAGGAACCTATTTTTCAGGAAGTGGGCCTGTCTAAAAAAATCTACCCCACGGGTGCAGTTCCGTCCTAGACTAATAAACTGCCTCTTGGGTACAGCCCTCAGCTAGCTAGGGTGATGACAACTTCCCTGTCCTATGTAACCATTACGGTCGGTGCTTTTGAAAAAAGTTGTGGTAACACAAGTTCCATCTTTCACCTCTATATTGAGGTCCAAGAAGTGTATTTTAGTACTACTAGCTTCATGCTGTAGGGCAATACCTAGAGTATTGTCATTAAGGTCAAACATAAAATTCTTCAAGGAGCACATATCACCATCCCACAGGAGGAGGACATCATCAATATATCTGCCCCAGAACACCACCTCTGGTCTGCGGCTAGCATAGATGACATCCTCCTCCCATTTGGCCATAAACAGATTTGCCATACTCGGTGCAAACTTAGCGCCCATCGCGACACCTCTATTTTGCAAGTAGAAGGTACCGCTGAACCATAAATAATTATGGGCCATGGTGAATCTGAGATGGTCCAAAACAAACTTCCTCTGGGACGGGACAAGGCTATCATTGAACATATCAACTGCATCAAAAACATCCTGGTGTGAGATAACTGTATAGAGGGAGGCCACATCCACGATGACAAGGATGTAGTTCTCCTTCCACTCAATCTCGCCCAGGATTCTGATCACCTGAGCTGAGTCCTTAATGAAGGACTCAGTCTGGGACATAAGAGGCTGGAGAAAGCTATCAACATATTTCCCAATCCTAGAAGTGACTGAATCCAGTCCACTAATTATTGGCTTGCCATGGGTGTTAACCTGGTCCTTATGAACTTTGGAAAGGTAATATATAATAGGAATCCGCGGTGCCGTGGAAACCAGAAAGCCTTTCTCTTTCTTGCTGATCAAACCATCGGTGTAGCCCACGTTAACCAGTTTAGTAAGGTCCTTTTTGAACTTAGAGGTGAGATCATGGGTTAAAGGGATGTAGGTGTCTGTGTCCGAGAGCAAGCTATTCATCTCCATACATAGGCTGATTTGTCAAGCACCACAATCCCATCCCCTTTATCAGTCAGTCATACTACAATATCCTCTCTCTTCTTAAGGGAATCTAAACCCATTTTAAATTTCTGACTATTCATATTTCTATGAATTTTCAATTTGTCTAGATCTTTAATTATCAGATCTCTAAACACAGCAATAGAAGGGGGGATACTGCCCGGAGGCATTGACCAGATCGGTACTCCTGATACAACTCTCACTTACTTCCAGATTCCTAGGAGGTTTGGACAGAAGGTATCGTTGAATATTAAACTTCCTAACGTACTTCTGTATGTCAATGCAGGCTGAAAATTTGTCAAGAGGTGTATCTGGAGCAAACTTGAGCCCATGGTTAAGTACAAGCCGCTCTGGATCAGAAAGTTCGCTCTTACTTAAATTGAAAATCCCACTATCAACTAAACCCTTCTCCACTTTCTTTCTGAGCCTCATCCCCCCTCGGGACCCTCTCTTTGTTCTCTTCCTCGCTTGTTTTTTTGAGGGCCTCTGGTAAAAAAATGCGGTCGGGGACGGCCATTATTGGTGTGCTGGGGTCTGCTTGGCTCCCGATAACTGGGACTCTCCCAGTGAGAAGGAGCACCACTATTGTAGTTGTTCCTGGGAGTGAAATGAGAGGGATGCTGAGTAATGTAGCATTGATCATACTCATACCCCTCTCTCTAAAGGACCATAGCGATTATAAACAGGTACAACCCCTGGATAGGGGGAAGTAGGGTGAACATTGTGGATTATATCACGAGTATGGCCCTTCACAAGACCACCCCTCCTACTAGGCCGAGTGCCCTGGGGGGCTCCCACCCTCTTCCCTCCACCCCTAGGTGTATTAGCACTATTAGGCACCTGGGACGTCTTGACCCCAGTGGTCCCCTGTATAGGGGCTATACCCAATGCACGGTTCTGATGGTCCTTATTAGTGGTTGCCTCAGCCCTTTTGATCTGCAATTTGAAGACCTTATTAGTCTTAAAGTCTCCATAGTCTCTTATATATTTCTTCTTCTTTTTTATTTTTCTGCTCCTTTTCTTACTTTGCTAAGGCATTCCTTACAGATTCAGATTTTAATTTATATTCCTCCAGATTTTTAAAATCAGATAGCTTCTCTTTAATATCCATAATATCTGTATCAACTTTTACTAACTTCTTTTTTTTTTCTATCAATAAGAAAACAGATTAAATTGAGCCCCACATCATTAAAATATTGATACCAACTAAAAAGATCCTGTGCATCCTCCTGAGGAGGGAACTCAAATCTGAGGCTCCTAGGAATTACTTTGTCTTTAAGACACTGTTCTAGAAAGGAAAATTCCATTTGTTGTCTATTTCAACTATCAAGAGGTTTTTCAACCGCATAAAGAGCCCACTCATATCAAAGCTCTGCTGGGTCTCAGTGTAATTAAAGACCCCTTCAAAATCATGAGTTAAAGAACTCCTGTAATCAAAAATATCCACGATGGAATAAACAGCAGCAGATAATTGATCAAACAGGAAAAGGGATAAAAAAGGTAAAAAATCTGCGCTAAATCCAAAACGTGAAACAATGAAATAGCTAGCATAAATTGCTTTGATCAACAATCTTGGATATAAATGAAAGGACCCAAGAATATGTGGCATAAAGGAGAATGATTATTACTGGTTGGCAACCCTCCTTGACCACCGCTATAAGGGGAAGGTCTCATAACTCATCCCGTTCCCACAGAGAGTGCAGAAGATAAAATCTCTTGAGGACACGTTAAAGAGGATTTTATTGAAAGTTTTTCCTGACTCCAGTAAGTTACAGTGTAGTGGAAAATGGAGTTTTGAGTCTTCTGTTGGTCAAGAGAGGAGCGTTGGAGAAGGCGTCCACCTGAGTGATGCATTTTGGAATTTTTTTAGTCCTCGCCGCCCAGGGCTGTCAGCTTCCACATCCCATCAACATCGTCTGCATCACGTGGTGGATGATTACCTCAGGGCCAAAACAGAGATGGACAGCTTTCCAGTTGATGATCCACTGGCTTACTGGGTCATGAGAATAGACCATTGGCCAGAACTTGCCCAGTATGCTATCGAGTTGTTGGGCTGCCCTGCATCCAGCGTGCTTTCAGAATGGGCATTTAGTGCTTCCGGAGGTTCCATTACTGATCATAGAAAGCGTCTGTCCACAGACTCCGTGGACTGTTTGACTTTTATAAAAATGAATCAGTCCTGGATTACCAGCTATGAAGCCCCTGATGCCGATGTCACAGATTAAGTTTTTTGGGATGTGGAGTCTCTGTAGGACTTCGAAGCTGCCTAGCTTTGAGGGTGTTCAATCATTTCATCTGGAAAAATGTTTTTGGTATAGGTTTCATGGGCACAATTAACACACAAAGACCATTTTTTCAGCACCTGTTTGACAGGTGCATATCATTGCAATTTTTTTTGCCTTCATCAAGAGCACCTCTATAGGGTTACGGTGAGAAGCCACCACCGACACCCAAAGAGTAATTTTTCTGCACCTGTTTGACAGGTGCACATCATTGCAATTTTTTACAGCAAGGCCAATTCTTGCCTTCATCAACAGCACCTCTATAGGGTTACAATGGGAAGGCGCCACCAACGCCCAATGAGTAATTTTTCTGCACCTGTTTGACAGGTGCATATCATTGCCTTTTTTTTACAGCAAGGCCAATTCTTGCTTTCATCAAGAGTACCTCTATAGGGTTACGGTGGGAAGGCACCACTGACACCCAAAGCCCAATTTTTCTTCACCCGTTACTTCTATCCAAAGTCAAAGTGATACCAGAATTTATCCAAAAAACCTCTAATCCTGTCCCCAGTGCACTACATTGTGGCCTCATCATACACAGTGGCTCCCCAGCTGTTGCTGAGCAAAATAACAGCAGCTTGCAGGGAAAATGTCATTTTTTTGGCTTTATAAATGCAATTATTGCTGCACCAGATTTTAGACATGGTACAGATATGCCACTTTGCAGATAGACTAAGGGGACCCCCCAGGCACTATATTGGAAAGAATATTTCATTTTTATGCTTTTACTTTAAAAAACATAAAATCACTGCTCATTTAAAAATAATGTTTTTCACAAACTTTTATTTCATTGATTCATGTCCCCCAGGACAGGACCCAGACCCCTATAACCATTGTATGCCCAAATACTTGCATATAAGCATTCAAAATGGGCACTTTTGATTTTTGATGTTCGGGTCCCATTGACTTTAATGGGGTTTGTTATTTGGGTTCAAACTTTTGCAGTGTTCGAAAGTTCTGGTGCGAGCCGAACAGGGGTCCGTTCGGCCCATCCCTAGGTAAGATCCGGCTTTGTTAACTTTATCTGGCGAGGCAAACCTCCCCGACTTGCCAGAACACTCCTGCTCCGACCTAAACTCAAGTGAGGAATAGGGTTCCCAGACCCGGCGCTTTACTATACCATGGTCCACATGAATAGGGTAGTGGATTGGTGTAGACATAGCGCCACAAAGTTATGGGTCTTTTTGGAACAGGACGTAGCACAGACACCCATTCAGGGCCTCCCTTGGGCATGAAAGCTATATACAGTATCTCACAAAAGTGAGTACACCACTCCCATTTTTGTAAATATTTTATTATATCTTTTCATGTGACAACACTGAAGAAATTACACTTTGCTACAATGTAAAGTAGTGAGTGTACCGCTTGTATAAACGTGTAAATTTGCTGTACCCTCAAAATAACTCAACAAATTAATGTCTAAACTGCTGGCAACAAAAGTGAGTACACTCCTAAGTTAAAATGTACAAACTGATCCTAAAGTGTCAATATTTTGTGTGGCTACCATTATTTTCCAGCACTGCCTTAACCTTCTTGGGCATGAAGTTCATTAGAGCTTCACAGGTTGCCACTGGAGTCCTCTTCCACTCCTCCATGATGACATCACGGAGCTGGTGGTTGTTAGAGACCTTGCGCTCCTCCACCTTCCATTTGAGGATGCCCCAGAGATGCTCAATAGAGTTTAGGTCTGGAGACATGCTTGGCCAGTCCATCACCTTTACCCTCAGCTTCTTTAGCAAGGCAGTGGTCGTCTTGGAGGTGTGTATGGGGTCATTATAACGTTGGAATACTACCCTGCGGCCCAGTCTGCTTCAGTATGTCACAGTACATGTTGGCATTCATGGTTCCTTCAATGAACTATAGCACCCCAGTGCTGGCAGCACTCATGCGGCCCCATACCATGACACTCTCACCACCATGCTTGACTGTAGGCAAGACACACTTGTCTTTGTATTCCTCACCTGGTTGCCGCCACCCACGCTTGACACCATCTGAACCAAATAGGTTTATCTTGGTCTCATCAGACCACAGGACATGGTTCCAGTAATCCATGTCCTTAGTCTGCTTGTCTTCAGCAAACTGTTTTTGGGCTTTCTTGTGCATCATCTTTAGAAAAGGCTTCCTTCTGGGAAGACAGCCATGCAATTTGATGAAGTGTGTGACATTTATGGTCTGAACACTGACAGGCTGACCCCTCACTGCTTTAACCTCTGCAGCAATGCTGGCAGCACTGATACATCTATTTCCCAAAGACAACCTCTGTATATGTCGCTGAGCACGTGCATTCAACTTTTTTGGTAGACCACGGTGAGGCCTCTTTTGAGTGGAACCTGTTCTGTTAAACAGCTGTATGGTATTAGAAGAAAAGTAGGCAGTTGGCGCTTCCCTGTGTGTCCTCCTGTTTGACCACTAGGGGGACTTTGTGGTACTGTTGTAATATTTTATGTGGTGTTATATGGGTGTTGCCACCTGTGAATTAATAATAAAGTGACTGTGCTTTCAGAAATAAATAATTATATATCTAATAGTGAATTGTGTATATAAAATAATATAAAATATAAATATGTGTAGTATATAAATAAACAGAAATTAATAAATATATAATTAATTTAACATATGTGTATCAAAAAATGTGACTACAGGAAAAGAGGATGGAGTCTATGGCTCCAATCCTATGCTTTACAAGGTTATAGTCAGATTTTTGGACTCTCATCCAGTAGACCTGTGCACAAACGTATCTTACTCAAATAGACGTGTGTAAAAAACAAACAATTTTTCCAATATTCTAAAATAAATAAAATAAAGAATTAATAGTCCACAGTGTCTTTAGAAATATTGCTAAATTATATGATGAGATAATATTGACTGATGAAAAAATTCTTTTGATGGACAAGACAACGACGATCTTCATGCAATCATAAAAGTGACTTTTCTTTCTTGGTGCTGTGAATCTTAATCAAATCTATAAGTGACTTTTTCTTAGTGATGAGAAATATAATGTATATTGGTGACTTCTCTCCGTGGTCCCATATGTGTCCCCACTCACCAGATGCAGATACCCCTGCAGGGGTACGGGCCTGTGGGAA
>BLSH010222012.1:112751-151704 GCA_018402905.1 Glandirana rugosa | reverse complement strand
GTGCGTGAGACGTCACATCAACTCGTAGTACCCTTTACATCAAGGTTTTGTAGACCCCACGGTTCCAAGCGGTAGTGACCGGATCCGATATTCTTCTAACGGTTCTGGGACTTTGACTCGACGTCATACCATCGGTTATGGTATGTCGATAACATATATGCTTTTGAGGCGCGATACCATGTCTATTTTAATATACTCCCTCGACGGGACAGACTTGGAGGGTTTCCTCCCTTATCTAATCTTCTTTTCATCCGTCAACCGCGAAGGGACACACAGGAGGACAAACTGGTGATAGGGAAGCGCCAACTGCCTACTTTTCTTCTAATCTATTCCCTCCTTTGGGAGGTTCAGACAGGGCAGCTCCCTCATATAATTTTATCTGTACCATAGCGCGGAGTTTTCGTATATACAATAGCTGTATGGTATTGGCTACCATACTGCAGCTCAGTTTCAGGGTCTTGGCAATCTTCTTATAGCCTAGGCCAGTGATGGCGAACCTTGGCACCCCAGATGTTTTGGAACTACATTTCCCATGATGCTCAACTACACTGCAGAGTGCGTGAGCATCATGGGAAATGTAGTTCCAAAACATCTGGGGTGCCAAGGTTCGCCATCACTGGCCTAGGCCATCTTTATGTAGAGCAACAATTCTTTTTTTTCCTGATCCTCAGAGAGTTCTTTGCCATGAGGTGCTCCCCATTCACACCCAAGACCTTGTGACACTAATGAGTCACATGACACTGGGGAGGAAAAATAGCAAATTGGGCACAATTTGCACATTTTCACTTAGGGGTGTAATCACTTTTGTTGTCAGTGGTTTAGACATTAATGGTTGTGTGATGAGTTATTTTGAGAGGACAGCATATGTACACTGCTATACAATCTGTACGCTCACTACTTTACATTTTAGCAAAGTGTAATTTCTTCAGTGTTATCACATAAAACGATATAATAAAATATTTACAAAAATGTGAGGGGTGTACTAACTTTTGTGATATACTGTACTTCTCAAGTCTCCCACTACCATTTAATTTGACCCACTTTGACTGAATCAGAAAAGTTTTATAAACATTCCTCCCTCACCAGTTTTCCATCCCCCGTGACACTGATAATAGGTCATCCCGCGTTTAGCCCAGGACTGTCAGACTCAGCATTTACTATTCACTCGCCCCACAAACTCTTACATGTTTTCTAATATCTTTGTGTAAATGTCTGGATTCCAAGCAACACTCTGCCTATGGGCTCAGGGTCTCATTTCCTGGACCACTGGTGAGCTTTTTAACTGTCACATTTCCTAAGCACATTACCCAAGCCACCCCTTTTTCAGAGACCCCTCAGCTCGCTTGAGAAGCTCTGTCTGGGGAATGGCCCGATACAGAAATCTTTGTCACTCTCATACAAATCCCTCCTCAATCTCCAGGCACAATCGGAATCCCCCTTTCTTGCCAAATGGGAAAAAGACCTCTGGTTCACTTTCACTGAGCAACAAAAAGAAAGAATTTTTCTTTTTTGCCCACAAATCATCACTGTGCAGTAAGTACAAGGAAACAACTTACAAAATTGTGACACGTGGTATAGAACCCCATCTGTGCTGGCCAAACTATTCCCAAAATTGGGCAATCGGTGCTGGAGATGTGATTCCCATAAGGGCACACTTTTGCACATTTTTGGGAGTGTACTGGACTTTGTTTATTCTGGCAACAAGACCTCCAATTTATCCACAAATTAATGGATATTTCATTGTCCAATGACTCCGCAGCAGTGCTTCTTAACCTGACCCCTCTTTTGCAGTAAACGTACTATAAATCTTTGCTTAAGCATTTACTTAATGCAGCTAGAGCATGTATCCCAGCCTTGTGGAAGCAACAATCTTCTCCTACTCTTGCGCAATGGTTCGCCAGAATGAATAATATGGATAGCATGGATCATCTGACCTCTGCTCTCTGAGACAAAGAGGAAGACCATAAGAACAGGTGGTTTTACTGGAATCAGTTTAGTTTCATATAATATTCAGTAGAATATTCCCAATGCCATGACTTAGGCCTTCTGGACACTATCCGCAACCTCCCCATTTATCCCCCCCCCCTTTTTTTCCCCTACTTCTTTCTTCTTTTCTCTCCTTCCCTCCTCTCCTTTCTTCCATAATCTCTTAAAAAAGAGCTCGAAACTTGATGCACATTGTCCCGGCTTGGTACCATTCAAGATATATTTAGTTATTATTAGACTTTAATCTGTCAGAGGTTTCGTAATCTCCTTTTTTTTTTTTTTTAAATTACATGCCTGCTTTTTCCATTCATATTTTCTGGTACTGTTGGAATGTGTCATTTACGCTGAATGTTATTTCCCTGTTAACTGTAATGTTTTTTGGACACACCAGCCGCTTGCCATTTACTTTTTAATTGTCATCTTTTGTGCATCTCTAAATAATAAAAAAATGCTCCAGTAGATATAGTACCAATATGGGGAAAATAGACACAAGTTGGAGGAGAGCTACAGGTCCACGTCCGATCACTGACTAGCAATGCAATTGAAATTATGATATACCTGTGCTCAAATCCCAGTAGTTTGTACATATATATATAATCATAAGGTGGTGACCACATGTTAACAATGTTCTTCTAGAATTTCTAGTGTTAACATGTGGTCACACCCCTTTAAAACATGGCTCACATTTAAACTCGTCTACTCCCTCCAAAATCTAGATGAAACATTTGGCCAGAGTTTCGCTTCCTTTTAATCACGAATTCACTGCACAAAAAATAATTTGCTGGTCGTCAGTGGATATTAGAGTTGCTTGAAAAGGCCTTTTTCCCCTTCCTGATTGGAATTCCTCTTTAATTAGTAACATTTCTTTTGTCAATCATGAATAGTTGATTAAATTTACATTACCATCTGACTTGATTTTCTCAAAGCCAGAGGAATACAAGTTACAAAGCTACTTTTGTGTCCTTGTAATCAAGTTTGAAACACTCATACGCACAGGTTTTTAATTGTAAATCCCACCAATTGCTGCCATGGCCCGGCTTTTGCTCTCATTTGTAAATAATGCAGCGACTCTGCTTCGATAGATACGTTTCCAAATCATTCCAGTGGGATGGTACTATGAAATTGTATGCACTTTATTAATGAATAAGGATAAAATGGAAAACATGATAATTAAAAGATAAGTAGCAGGAGCTTTAAACGATAACATCATCTAATTATACTTAAAGCAAAAATAATTAAATGATACAATAAACTCTTTTCAAGACGTTGTTCCAATTATCCAAAGACTGCCTAAAAGTAAATCAACAAAACATTACCTTCTGGAGAGGAGTACAAACACCAAATAATCGAAAACTTTATAGTATATTTAGAATTGATGAATGAAACATGAGCAGATTAGAAGCATTTGGAAATAATCATTTTAAATGTTATGACCGACAAAACATAATAGCATGAGACATTTAAGCATAAGCTGCAATTGCATTATTTGTGCAGAAGATGGCTTTTTTCCCTCCTTTAGTGTAATGCACCATGTTTTAATATTTTATAGACGAAATGAGCCTGTTTTGCAGATGTAGTATTAGTTTGTTGAGGAGAAACTTTAAAGGGAAGTTCATGGAGCAGCTAAAAGTTCTATAAAATGTCAAAGTTCAGAGATCTCAGAGATCTCATTAGGTGTGTAGCCTCTCTCCCTTTATATTTGACCTCTGCCTGGAGCAAATCAGGTAGAGAACACTGATCTACCAGGTAGATGACTCTACTTTCCTATGGAGGGACTTTATTTTACTCCTTAAAGTTTAACTCCAGGCAGAGGCGAAACTAGAACCTTCAGGGCCCAGATGCAAGAAACCATGATGGGCCCCCCTGCCCCCCCCCCTCCATCCGAGCCCCAGGCTCCCAATTTTGGGATGGTGTCCATGGACATCCTTCCAGAACCTTGCCTCCCACGTGCCTCCTGGGACGTGCATCCAGCGCAATCACAGCAGTCTTTTACCACGTGATCAGCTGATCACATGTGAAAAGACCTGCCGGTTATCCACATCCCTTTCTTCTCACGCTGTGTCGGTGTGAGGAAAGGAGAGCCATTAACCACCAAGAATGTCATTAAATTGTTTACACTGATAATCAGTGCCGCAATCATCAGTTCCACCTCTCAGTGCTCATCAATGCCCCCTATTAGTGCCCATCAATGCTGCCTTTCAGTGCTCATCAATGCTGCCTATCAGTGCTGCGATTCAGTGCTGCCTATATGTGCCCATCAATTCCACCTATGGGTGTCACCTATCAGTAATCATCAATGCCGCCTATCAGTGCCCCTCAATTCTGCCTATCAGCACCGCCTATCAGTGCTCATTAATGCTGCCTAACAGCATCCATCAGTACCAACTATCAGTGCTCTTCAATGCTGCCCATCAGTGCTAATCAATTCTGCCTATCAGTGTCTATCAGTGCTCATCAATGCTGCCTATCAGTGCTCATCAATGCTGCCAATCAGCACCCATCAGTGCCACCTATCAGTGCCCATCAATGCCACCTATCAGTGCTCAATGACCACCAGTGCCATCTATCAGTGCTCATCAATGCTGCCTATAGGTTCTGCCTATCAGTGCTCACCAATGCCCATCAGTGCCCATCAGTGCCACCTAGCAGTGTCCATCAATGCTGCCTATGAGTTCTGCCTATCAGTGCTCACCAATGCCCATCTGTGCCACCTATCAGTGCCCATCAGTGCAGACTATTAGTTCTGCCTATCAGTGCTGTTAAATGCCCTTCAATGCCCATCAGTGCCCATCAATGCCACCTATCAGTGCTCATTAATGCCCATCAGTGCCCATCAATGTCACCTATCAGTGCTTATCAGTGCAGCCTATCAGTGCTCATCAATCCCACCTATCAGTGCTCATTAGTGCCTCCTATCAGTTCAGTCTATCAGTGCTCATCAATGCCGTCTGCCTTCTCAGCATGGCTCTGAGCTGAGAGTGTCTCTCTCATACAACTCAGAGCCGGCATTGATTTGATAGTTCTCTTTCCCCCTCCTGTCTCTCTCGTATGGGATGGGAGAGTAGACAGCTAATCTTCTCCCCCTTTTCCACCCACCCCTCTCCTGTGTGTGCTCCACCAGAAATGTGAGCTTGTTAGCTTCACACACAGGAGAGGGGAGGGATTAGAAGGGGAGCAGATTGGCTGTCTCCTCTCCCATCCTGTGTAAAAGAGGATGGAGGGGGAGAGAGAACTGTCATTGCCAGCTCTGAGCTGTATGAGAGAGACATTCTCAGCTCAGAGCCATTCGACTAGCAACCCTGCTGGGGGCCCTTCTGACAGTGGTGGAATGCCAGGGCCCCGCCGCAAGTGCGACTGTTGCAACCCTGGTAGTTCCGCCACTGACTCCAGGTTTCTAAAAAGTCAATAAAATATGTGTCCCAGCAAATATAAAAATAAAAAAGCATTTCTCTGCAGTTTTTACCTCTTCTCTGATGCAGCCTCTCAAAACTCACAGCTTCCTGATCCAGCACAAGTACTTTTCTGTCTAATGTCATCCAACCCATATCTGGAGACTGTCCATTGTCAGTGGAGAAAAGGTAAAAAGGTAAGTATAGTAGGGTGTATGGGGGTAGAGAATACAAAAGTATGGATGAAAATGTGGCTCTAAAGCTAAATGAACAATTTTCATTTGCTAAACTGCAGTATTAAAATTGCTAGTGCTTTATTGCTATGCATCACAATTGATTGCCAAACAGATTAAACAAATGGCTCCGTTTGGTGTAGCATTGTGTAATCATCATGTTCTGGAATGCTTGTCATGTATCCATTACTGTTGCCTTGGATTTCCTTATATATATATTAATATATGGATGATGACATCTAGTGGCAATTCAGAGTTACTTTAAAGGATAAGTTCACCTTTTGTAACATGTTACACCCATACTCTGGCCCCTGATCCCCCACTCAGACAGCTAGCTGTGCTCTTCCAATACCCCTTAATAGCTGTCAAAATGTAAAAAAAAAAACACGGCCCGGCAGGCCTCTGCCCATCCATGTCACTAATTCACAGACCTGTGTGAACGGAAAAAAGTCCCAGTTTTTAATGTACTACCACACTGTTGAGCGTATGGGCACACAGATACATTGACAGGTCTTCAGGAGACCTGC
Organism: Glandirana rugosa; assembly: GCA_018402905.1. Taxonomy (NCBI): domain Eukaryota; kingdom Metazoa; phylum Chordata; class Amphibia; order Anura; family Ranidae; genus Glandirana; species Glandirana rugosa. Next base: position 145,569 of record BLSH010222012.1, on the reverse strand, counting down.
TTGCCACCAGCAATCTTCTGATCACTGGTATAATGCTTTAGGCTCCATGAACAAAAAATAATAAATGCACATTTTTTTACCTGCAAAAAAAAAGTGCATTTATGTATTTTTTTAAAGGTGAACTTATCCTATAACTTTTTTGTATTCGTTAATGGTATAACCAGCTACCCTGTCTGCTGGGCTAGTTTGCTTAGTCCTGCAGATAGTCTCCTCTCTTTTCTCTTCCTCTCCATATTCCTTCAGTAAACTGCTAGTCTTGATGGGTAGAGTTAGGAGAACAGTTCGAGTTGAGCAACATTTTAGCCTGAACATCGTCTGTTCGCCCATTTGGCGAACACTCAAATTTGCAGGGTGCTTGGCGGGATGTTCGTCTGCCGAGCTCCCCATAATGCACTGAGCACTGCACAGTGCATTCTAAGGCCCTAATTAGATGAAGCTGGTCAGGTGCAAGGCTTTCCCCAATCAGGGCACACAGTCAGAGCCATTATTGGACAAAGTCATGATGACTCCCTTCCCACAGGAATATTTTGCAGTGTGTTGTTGGAGTGGAGATAGCTAGATCAGGGATCAGTTTGCTGCTTGTTTGTGTGTGACTCTGAGTGTAGAGTGTTATTGTAGTGTTAACATAGTGTGAGTATAGTGTGAGTATATTGTCAGTATAGTGTGAATATAGTGTATCAATATAGTGTGAGTATAGTGTGTCAGTATAGTGTAGTGTCACCGTGATGTGTTAGTGTACTGCAGTGTTTCACACAGCATTACATACATTTAGGGCTGTATACAGTGCTTTATACCCCTTTTTCTGTTTTTTTTTAGTTGCTGCAATTTTTTTTTTAAATCCAATTACACTTTTCCCAGTATCTATTAAATTTGGGTAATAAGCCCTCCATCATGTCTGGGAGGCCAACAAGGAGTGACAGATGTTTCCATGTCACTATGAGGGGGCCAGCAGCATATGTGCAAAGGTTGACGTGGCCCGTCCTTAAGCAGTGCACATTTGTCTCTGTTTAGGATGTTGCCCATGCTATCCAGGCACAGCATGCAGAGGTGGTTGACTAGCTCACTAAACCATCCTTGGTTGGAAGAGTTCCCCCTAGGGGCTTTCAGCCAGCATCCAAAATAATTAGAATGTTTTTTTCATTAAAATGTTTTTATTTGAATCAAAATTTCATGAGTTGACATATGTTAGTTTGGGTTAAAATGATGAGCTCTGGTCACATAGCAAATTATATGTTCCCCATTGTACAAAGCAATAAAAACAAAATTAGATATGCCAAATTCGTGATTGAGAATAAACAATACAATGTGTCAACCATTCAGATACCCGACGTGTTTCGACCCTGCATTGTGTCGTGGTCTTCTTCAGGGTTTTTTGTTTCTTCTAAAAGACACATCAGTTAGCTCAACATTTTCATATTATAATACATATTCATATATACAGTCTATTATGATGCATATATTTATCAGTGATAAGGTTGGAAAGCTAATCGCGATTGACCAGAAAAATTCTCAGTGGCTGTAGAGTCCTCAACAGCTTTCCTCATCTCCCCAAGGGCGAGAGTAGAATGCCATAAGCTTGCAAGGAGTCATAACTTGACATCTCCGAAATGTATAATAATCTTTACTGTGCACCTACATGCAGACAGCTTAGGCTGTTTGTGTCTTTGTAGTGAGTCGCGTGCACTGCACATACAACACGCTTATATTTATTTAATTAATTATGAGTCACTTTACCCTACCTATCATTTGCAATAATATTTTTATGTTACCTTTGTAATATATTATTATAATGATTTACCACACTTACTGCACATACAATATATTCTTACTATATATACATTAACAGCTTCCACGCCGCGCACAGTATATTTACTGCGGCAGTGTGGATGCTTCCCGCAAATCACCGTAAATAAGCGCCGATCTGCGGGTGGCCGCTAGGGGGCGTGCACGCCACCGGCGGCGTGCTCCGTGCTCCTGAGGAGTGTGACCACGGCTCGGGCGGACCCAATGTCCGCCGCGATGAGTGGCCACAGCTAAAGAACGGGGAACCACCGATGTAAACACAGCAGTTCCCCGCTCTGTCAGTGCAGGTATAGGAGATCTACTGATCCCTGTCACTGGGATCAGTTAGATCTCTTATGTCCATGGTAGCCCAGCCCCCCACAGTTAGAACACGCCCAGGGAACACAGTTAACCCCTAGATCACCCCCTGCAGGTTAACCCCTTCACTGCCAGTGACATTTATACAGTAATCAGTGGACATTTAAATTTCTGATCACTGTATAAATGTCATTGGTCCCAAAAAAAGTATCAAAATGGTCCGACATGTCCGCCCCAATATCGCAGTACCGCTAAAAATCTCATATCGCCGTCATTACTAGTAAAAAATAAAAAATAAAAAAAAACCCAAGAAATTAATTCTCATCATCCGTAAACGCGGTCACTTTTGCGCAAACCAATCAATAAACGCTGATTGCAATTTTTTTTACCAAAAATATGAGGAAGAATATAAATCGGCCAAAACCGATGAAAAAAAATGTTTTTTTATATATTTTTTTTTGGATTTGTATTTAAGCAAAAAGTTAGAAAAACTGTTTTTTTTTTGCAAAATTGTCGCTCTTCTTTTGTTTATAGCGGTGATCAGAAATGATGCAGAAGCGATCAAATACCACCAAAAGAAAGCTCTATTTGTGGGAAAAAAAAGGACGCAAAGTTTGTTTGGGTACAAGGTCGCACGTCCACGCAATTGTCAGTTAAAGCGACGCAGTGCCGAATCGCAAAAAGTGCTCTGGTCCTAAACTGGGAAATCCTTTCGGGACTGAAGTGGTTAAATATACAAAAAACACAATCAAACAGTTTATGTAATTTTTTTTCCAATATATATATGTAAAAAATGCAATTAAATAGTCTAAAAATCAAATCAAATTAATAAAATAATCTCATTGTATTAAATACATGCAATTTAAATGCATTAATTTATTCATAATCATTTTAATATATACCTTTCCCATAAAAATATAAAAAAAATACAGCTATTCAAAAAATATATATATGTATGTATTTTCACATTTTTCATACACTATCCATTATATCTTTATTTTTTATCAATCAAATCTACTAATTTAATTCATTTTAGAGTCATTATTGGTATTAATATCTATAGATTCACACTATATACTTTCACCAGAATTACATAACATTTCTCCCAAAAATAAAATAGCTCTGACATTTCTTGTCATCTTGTTCGCATTGGTTTAAAATTGTATATATACTTAATATTAGAAACGCATTCCCAGGTGTGATGCTCTTATCCCTCTTCGGAGGCGTCGAGTCATGACTCCTTGCAATCCTCTGGAATCCTAGTCTCGCCCCTGGGGAGATGGGGAAAGCTGTTGAGGACTCTTCAGCCACTGAGAATTTTTCTGGTCAATCGCGATTAGCTTTCCAACCTTATCACTGAGCTGTAAATATATGCATCATAACAGACTGTATATATAAAAATGTATTATAATATGAAAATGAAAATGTTGAGCTAACTGATGTGTCTTTTAGAAGAAACAAAAAAAACCCCTGAAGAAGATCACAACACAATGCAGGGTTGAAACGTGCCAGGGTATCTGAATGGTTGACACATGGTATTGTATATTCTCAATCATGAATTTAGCAAATATAATTTTGTTTTTATCGTTTTGTATAATGGAGAGCATATAATTTGCTATGTGACCAGAGTTCATATTTTTAACTCAAACTAATATATGTCAACTTTAGTCCGGCACAGTATGTGAAGGCAGCGAGAGCAGCGGCTCCTGGAACCTTCCGATATGAAACCAGCATACAGTCTCCCAGACACCGCACACTAGCGCAGGTCGTGCCCACAATACTCCCACCACCTTCCAATGGACAGATTTGTGGTCCACAACGAGGCCGGACACGCTGCCCCACAACGAGCGGAGAGCAGCATTCAGAGCTCTGGGGCCTCCAACATGGTTGATGGACAAGAAGCTGCGCGTGGCTAGCAAGGAACGCAGGCAAGCACAGCACTGGCGGGGAGCATCCCCCCATACAACACGTCCACTACATTCCACCTGCCAGAGGATCAGTATGGGGCTCTAGCCCAAGCTGTAGCTGCGCTCCTCACCCCATCCATCACCGCTGCAGTGGACCGAGCCATTGCAGTGGGCATGATACAGATCCACAAGGACATAGGGGAACACACAAAGCGCATAGGGGAACTGGAGTCAAGAGTTTCAGATATGGAGGACGAATTTCATGGTCTACACAACACGGAACAACACCTAAGGCAAACCCAACAGTACTTACTTGAGAAAATCGATGACCTCGAAAATCGGGGGGGAGGAGGAACAATCTGCGCATCGTGGGGCTCCCAGAATCCACTCTCCCTGAAGCCCTACAGGAAATCTGCACAACACGCATACCGGGTGCCCTCGGTATAACGACACTGTGCACCATAGAAAGAGTGCACAGACTAGGAGCCCCTTCCAACGAAATGTGCACCCCCCCGCCCGGTCATCATAAGGTATTTAAATTACGCGGACAAGTACAATATACTGAAATCTTTCTGCAACTCCAAATCCCTCCAAATCGACGGGTACAAACTGCTACTTTTTGCGGACTACTCACAGGAGGTCTCTCGGGGAAGGAAGGCCTTCCAACCGGTGTGTCACCCTTGCATACCCGGCGGTCCTCCAATTCACAGGTACCTCAGGAAACCAAAAATCGTTCTCCCACCCAGATGAAGCCCTGCAGTATCTTCACAGCCACCTCCACATCGCTATGGATACCTCCGCTCCTGCAACACCACAGCGCTCAGGAGACCCGCGTCAACAGCGCAGCCCCAGAAAGGACTCGCCGAAGAAGTTTAGGTTCACTGATCTGTCTGGCAGGGAATGTAAAAGATAACTTGGCCAGACATCTGCACTTGTGCTCCATCGGCTCCCATCACTCATGCAACCACCCAACCTTGTTTGACCGTGTTCCTGAACGTTTGAAAGGATCTGTTCATTTTTAGTACCCCGAAGTCCAAAGTAATTTTGACAAACCCTGTTTATACAATGTTAATTGTTGAAGGATTCTGCTGTTCTGCCCAGTCTATACCGCATCTCCTCTAGAGTGCCCCCCAGCCCTACCTCGGTCTGAGACAAGCCGTCTCCTGGGGCACTAGATCATCTCCTTGGGGCAGCCCTGGGCGGAACCTGGCCTAGAGCTAATCTTTTTCTCTTACCATGAGGTGCCCAGCTGTTAGAGACTCTATTTTGGGAGTTCAGATCTTGCCAGACGCTGCTGATGGGAGGAGCACTCACATGCGTAAAAAAGCAAAGTACAGCCTCCACAGGCTCTTGAGCTACATCCTGCTCGAGGCTATTGGTCTAGACCTTCTTCTACGCCCTCCACCCCATTCTCCCCAGTTCTCCCCACCATTATTGGCAGTGTCTCCTGTCACCACGGCCACAACACCACCGCGGCCCAACCGACACTATATCAGATTTCATCAAGTCAAACAACATCCCCCGTAAATGAGCTCTAGCATAAAGCTTATCACATGGAATGTTAAAGGCCTCCGCTCGCCTCACAAGCGCATGGCAATACTTCGCCACCTTCGTCGTCTCAAAGCAGACGTCACGTTCCTCCAAGAATCACATCTCTTAGAGCCAGACATCAATTGCTTGTGTAAACTTTGGGTAGGTCAGGTATATGGTTCTCCAGCGCTCAAGGGCAAGGGGGGTGTAGTTATCTTGCTATAGAAAAGATTCCAGGGCCAAGTCACCTCTACACACACAGACTCACAAGGGAGAATATGCTCACTCATTGTCAGTCAACGCTCCCGCAAATGGGTACTCACCAATGTCTATGTGCCCAACACCTCGTCCAAAGAATTCTTCCACAAACTCACCGAACACTTAGGCCCATTGCTCCATTTACCATCCATTCTAGCAGGTGACTTCAATGTGGTGATGGATCCTATAGAGGACAAGTCACATCCCTGGGTAAACACATATTCCACCTCCTCACCACTACCTACCCACTTAAGACATTTTGTAGACAGCCTACACCTAACTGACATCTGGAGATTGACAAACCCGGTGGGCAGAGATTACACATTTTTCTCCTCTCCTCACAATTCGCTATCCAGAATTGACTATATTTTTACCAACACTAGACTCCTCGCCCACACTTCAGAACCCCAAATACACGCCATGGCCATTTCTGATCACACCCCTTCTGGGACACTGGGAAGGCAGTCCTTAGGGGTACAATTATTTCATACGCATCCTATGTTAAAAAACATACACAACCGGGGTACACTAGAGCCAGTAAATTCCTCAGAGACTCCCAAATACGCCTCTCAAGCAGCAACACGCGAACACACAGAGAGGAGTGGCTGAGGGCAAAGCAGGAGTTTGACACCTGGGCCAAAGAACAAGAGAACCTGCACAAATCCCTGACTGATTTAAAATACTACAAGTTCGGCAACAAGCCGGGTAAACTACTGGCTGCCCTCTGTAAAGGCCCACACACCCTCAGAAACAGGGAGGGCACATTGGTCTCATCCCCGAAAGAAGTAAACAAGGCCCTTGAGCAATTGTATGCAGCACTTTATGGCCGTGACCCCATTGAGGAGGATGTTGCTCTATCTTTCCTGGAGGGGATCCATTTGCCTACCATACAAAAGATGCAATTGGCCCTACTTAATGCCCCAATCTCACTACAGGACATTTGCCAAACCATTAACACCTTAGGCACAGGCAAGGCCCCTGGCCCAGACAGCTATACAGCCGAATTTTATAAGCTGAAGAAAGACACGATAGCCCCCACCCTACAACAAGTCTTCCATCATATTCTGGCGGGCAATAGTTATATTCAGTCAGGGTTCCAAGCACACATTAAATTGATACTAAAAAAGGGCAAAGACCTTACGGACCCTGCGTTGTATCGCCCAATCTTCTTGCTGAATATAGATTCCAAATCTTATCCAAAATCATAGCCAACCGGCTTCACTCAGGGCAGATCGGCGACCTCCAACATTATGAAAGTGCTGACTGTTCTTGAGCAGGCCAGGGCTGGCTCCAGCGCGGACATTACTATTGTCACGCTTGACGCGGAAAAAGCGTTTGACAACGTGAGCTTCCGGTGGCTGGAGCTGGTCCTGGGCAAATTTGGCTTTGCAGGGCCCTTCCTTCACCTAATAAACCAAATGTATTCAGCACCCACTGCAAACGTGGTTGCAGCTGGGATCCTCTCAAGCACATTCAACCTACATAAAGGCACTCGCCAAAGTTGCCCCCTCTCTCCCCACCTGTTCAATCTGGTGATTGAACCCCTCTCCCGGTACCTAAAATTCCACACCAAAATTCACGGCGTCAACCTAGGTTCCCATTTGGTACGTACTGCGTTATTTGCAGACGACATCCTCATCTTTACCTCTGACCCAGAAAACGACTTGCCACATATTAAGGAGATTTTTACCACCTTCAGAAAATGCTCTGGCGTATGTATAAATTTCTCCAAAAGTGAAGTACTCCCACTATTTCACTCTCGATCTACTAGTTGGGCCTCCCACTCTGCCTTCCCCATAGCCTGCCATCACATCACCTACATGGGGTAAAAATAGGCAAAACCCCCTATTCCATCTACCATCTAAACTTTACCCCGACAATCAACAGAATGATATCGGAACTAAACAATTGGACAAATCTCCCCCTGTCAGTCTTTGGTAGATGCCACCTATTCAAAATGTCCAGTTTCCACAGACTTCTGTACCCCCTACAAACAATCCCCTTACTGCTAAGGCACGCTGACATCATCAAACTAAATAGGGCCCTCTCCCACTTTATTTGGAAGGACAAGAAGGCCAGAATCGCACTGCAGAAAGGAACCCTCCCCAAACACATCGGTGGCTTGAATCTCCCCGACACTAGACTTTACAACATCTCTTGCCTATTGAGAGGGGGGCTGGATTGGTAAGGAGAACGTCCAGAAATTCCAACTATGAATTGGAGTCCAAGATTGTCTCACCTTTCAAACTTGAAACACTTTTGCAATGCAACCTAGCAACTCTCCTACATACCATTAAACACAACCTCTTGCTCAAGGACACTATACTGGCATGGAGAGAAACGTGCAAAACTTTGGGTGTCTCCCCCCATATTTCTAAACATTTACCCATTACGGGTCATCCCCATTTCCTGCAAGCCCAAACACCCCCTATAACAGTTTGGGAAGAGCATGGATTCCACCAACTTCCACCAACTGTTTGACCCAGGCTCGAACGCACCTCTGCCTACAGATGTAATCTGCCGCATCTATGGACTTCCTTACCACCATTTTCTACCAATCCACCAAGCTACAAGCTTTGCAACCAGCCTGTGCCCTGCAAAAGAAAAAAGGTTCAGACATTCACTCTTAAACACTTTCCTGGACCACAATCATCACAGGATATCGGAGATAAACAAACCCCCTTGCCGCTCTGCCCGAGAGAACCTCTAAGAGTCTAACTCCTAAATCCTGGAATGTAGATCTCCAATCCGAGGATGCCTTCTTCCATATTCTGCAAGCCTATAACACCACCTGTGCGCACAACCGCAACGAGTTCTGGAGAGAGCAACAGTACAAAATAGTGCACAGAGCTTACATCCCCTACCTAAAACTCAAGGGTTCATCCCAGGACGCTCTCTGCCCCCTATGCGGGACACCAAAACCCCAGCTCATTCATAAACTATGGTCATGTACCATGATACAATCTTTCTGGCACAAGCTGGAACTATTTGTCGCTTCTATTACAGGCCTCCCTCCTCATGGAAACAAATATGCTCTCCTCTTCGGACACTTGGATATACTGCCTCAAACACTCCCGAAAACAATGACTAATCTATTGCAATGTAACAAGGCATGGATTTCCACCTGCTATATGGCCGCTAGGAGAGCTATCTTGAGATGCTAGATCTCACCTACATCGCCTTCTCTCAGAGAAGTCGGAACCGACCTAACCAATCTATCCAAACTGGAGGAACTGGATCTAAAAATGTCTGGTCTCTCTAACCACTCAAAATACCACCGGAAGTGGGATGCTTTTAACAACAGACCTAATCGGTTAATACAACATCTACAGTCAGAAATACACCTCCAAGGCCTTAACCGATAAGGCATTCATGCACATCTTTCCCACTGGACCTGGTATCCCTAACTTCCACCAGCAACAGGGAGGCCAGCTTGGCAAACCTGCAATGAACTCATAAAGGACTCATGCTCAGGAACCAGGGTCAACATTCACGATAACAATAGATTGTTTGATAGTGGTGACCCCCCCCCTTTTTCTTACCCCCCTATTCCTACCCCTCTCACCCCCCTCCTTCTTCCCTTTACGGCACCCCTCCAATGTCGATGTTCGGAAGTTTTGCCATCCAGCAGACCACAAAGGTGGGGTACCGTTCTACCGTTCTATCATTCTACAATGGCATTCTGTGTGATTCGTTTCCCATTATATCCACACTTGTTAACATTGTACTTGCATTGTTCTTCTTTTGGAAAAATAATAAAAAATATAAAAATAAAAAAAAAGTTATTAAATCGATTGTTTTTTCAGGAGCAGTGATTTTTTTAATAATGCTTAAAGTGAAAGAAAAATGAAAAAATCCTTTAAATATTGTGCCTGGGGGTGTCCTTAGTCTGTGTGTAAAAGGGCGCATCTCTGTGAGGTGTAGAACATAGCCAGAGCAAAATGACATTTCCATAGGAAAAATTGTCATTTAAAATCGCGGCTGCAATGTATTGCCTGCTCCCGGCAATATACAAAAGAACGCTGAAAAAAGTGCGTGCCCCCCCCCAGTCCAAACCAAGCTCTTCTGGTCTGGTTTGGATATTAAGGGGAACCCCTCACCAAATTTAAAAAAAAATTGACGTGGGGGTCCCCCTAAAATCCAAACCAGACCCTGATCCGAGCATGCAGCCCTGGCTGGTTAGGATGGGGGGGCGAGCGAGCGCCCCCCTCCTGAACCGTACCAGGGTACATGCCCTCAACATGGGGAGTATGGGTGCTTTTCGGGAGGGGGGGCTTGCCCCCCCCACCTCAAAGCACCTTGTCCCCATGTTGATGGGGACAAGAGCCTCTTCCCCACAAGCCTGGCCGGTGCTTGTGGGGGTCTGCAGGCGGGGGGCTTATCGGAATCTGGGAGCCCCCTTTAATAAGGGGGCCCCCAGATCCCGACCCCACCTATGTAAACAGGTTTGGGGTACATTGCACCCCTACCTGTTCACCAAAAAAGAAGTGTAGTGTAAAAAAAAAAACAATAGGCAGTTTTTGACAAGTCCTTTATTTTATATTATAGCTCTTTTCTTCTTTCTTCTTTCTTCCTCCATCTTCTCCTGACCCAGTCCTTCTTCTTGCTTCCTCTCTTCGTCTTCAATCTTCATCTTCTTTCCCCGCCGCCGCACTCTCCGCTGGTGCAGTCCACCCCTGCGCGTCTTGCCGAATGGCCGGTCTTCACGATGACAGTTCTTTTATAAGAAGGGGCGGGGCCACCCGTGACGTAAATGGGTGACCCGCCCCCTCTGACATCACATGACGTCAGAAAGTGGCGGGTTCACTCAGTTACGTCACTAGGTGGCCCTGCCCCTTCTTATAAAAGTACTGTCATTGTGAAGACAGCCCATTGGCTTGAATTTTGGGGGGAACCGCACCTCATTTTTTAAAAAAAAATTGTCACGGGGTTCCCCTTAAATTCCATACCAGACCTGAAGGGCCTGGTTTGAATTCTGGGGAGAAACGCACGTCATTTTTTTTTTAATTTTGGCACAGGGTTCTCCTTAAATTCCATACCAGGCCTGAAGGGCCTGGTTTGGATTTTGGGGGGAACCGCACATCATTTTTTTTTTTAATTTTGGCACGGGGTTCCCAGAAGTGACTTTCTGACGTTGCTTCCGGAAATGTATGAAGGAGTCCCGACTGAAGCCAATTCTGGCTTCCACAGGGACTCCACACAGCGGCCAGAAGCGTCGGATCGGAGCTCCGGTCTCCTGGTGGGACGGGAGACCAGAGAAGAGCGGCAGATAAAGATCGCTGGCATAAAGACTGAGCAGCTTCCAAGCTGGATCAGCCATTATCACTGGATAGCCGGCCGCCTGCTCTAAAAAGCGGTACCGGGGTATAGCCTGTAGCTGCAGACTATTCTCCGATACATCCACTTAAAGCTGCCGCCTTTTATAAACGAAAATTTGCGTTAAGTGGTTAAAAATTGTGATGACATGCTCCAGTCCAACAGGTGGTGAAAACTTGGGCCTTGGGTGTTGTCTGAGCCAGAACACTATAACCCCTTGCAGTTACTTTTGTTGAACGCAGGAACGGGCCCGGCTGTTGTAAATTAGGGTAACCACTTAACACGAATCAGTGTTTATAAATGGTGGCTGCTTTAAGTGGAAGTATCGGAGTATGGTATGTGCTACAGGCTATACCCTAGTACCATTTTTTATAGCAGGCAGCCAGCTATCCATTGATAACAGCCGATCTGGCTTGGGAGCTGCTCGGTCGTTATCCCAGACAGTGGGAGGGGACACCCCCCTCCCGCCACCGTCCGCTGCTCTTCTCCGGCCTCCGTCCCACCGGAAGACCGGAGCTCCGATCTGACGTTTCTGGCCGCTGTGTGGAGTCCCTGTGGAAGCCAGAATCGGCTTAGATTGGGACTCCTTCATACATTTCCGGAAGCAACGTTACAACGTCACTTCCAGTTTACTCAGCGGCTAACGGCGCTAGTTTTAAAAAAATGACAGTATTCAGAATTGCCGTTTTTGTTGATGTGAATGCTGTGAAGTGTAAAGGAGGGATGGGGGGTCTTTCAGACCCCCCATCCTTCCATAAAGAGTACCTGTCACCATATATCACTATAACAAGGGATGTTTACATTCCTTATGATAGCAATAAAAGTTATCAGATTTTTTTTTTTAAAGGAACAGTGTTAAGATGAAAAATATAATAAAATAAAATAAAAATTTAAAGCGCCATCGTCCCTGCGAGCTTGTGCAGCAAAGAAAACGCATACGTAAGTCACGTCTGCATATGAAAACGGTGTTTAAACCACTCATGTGAGGTATTGTCGCAATTGCCAGAGTATGAGCAATAATTCCAGCAAAAGACCTCCTCTGTATCTCTAACCTGGTAACAGTTAAAAATGTATAAATTGACTATGGAGATTTTTAAGTACCGGACGTTGTCACCATTCCGCGAGTGTGCGCAATTTTCAACAGTGTCATGTATGGTATCTATTTACTCAGCGTAACATCCTCTTTCACAATATACAAAAATTTGGGCTTACTTTACTGTTGTCTTATTTTTTAAACTAAAAAAAAAAAGCGTTTGAAAGATCACTGCGCAAATACCGTGTGACAAAAAGTATTGCAATGATTGCCATTATATTCTCTAGGGTGTTTGAAAAAATATATAATGTTTGGGGGTTCTAAGTAATTTGCTATAAAAAAAACTGATTGTAACGTGTAAACAACAAATGTAAAAAAGGGCTCTGTAAAAAAGGGGTTAAAAACGGTATATATTTTAATACACCATGTCAAGTGTACTATATACCATATGGATAGATATATAGTGGACACTCAATACTCGGTGTGTATATATATATATATATATATATATATATATATATATATCAGGCTGTATATATTTTAATACACCAAGTCAAGTGTACTATATACTTTATGTTAAGTGTACACTGATATATAGTACACAGTGCGTGTATTACCACTTCAATACCGGGCACTTAGAACACTTCCCGCCCACACCAATTTTCAGCTTTCAGTGCTGTTGCGATTTGAATGAGAATTGCGCGGTCGAGCGATGCTGTACCCAAACAAAGTTTTTATCATTTTGTTCCCACAAATAGAGCTTTCTTTTGGTGGTATTTGATCACCCCTGCGGTTTTTATTTTTGCGCTATAAAAAAAAAGACCGAAAAATATTTTAAAAAAATTTTTTTTTCTTTGTTTCTGTCACAAAAGTTTGTATAAAGTACATTTTCTCCTTCACTGACGGGCACTGATGTGGCTACACTGATGGGCACTGATGAGGCTACACTGACGGGCACTGATGAGGCAGTACAGATTGGCACTGATGAGGTGGCACTGATAAGGTTGCACTGATGATGGGGCACTTAAGCAGCACTGATGGGCGGCACTGACAAGCAACACTGACGGCCACTGATACGTGGCACTGATATGCGACACTGATGGACACTCATAAGTGGCACTGGGCACAGATGGGCACTGATAGGTGGCACTTTTAGGTGGCACAGGTGGGCACTTTTAGGTGGCACAGGTGGGCACTGATAGGTGGCACAGGTGGGCACTGAAAGGTGGCACAGGTGGGCACTTATAGGTGGCAGTGGTGGGCACTGGTGCAATCAGCACTGTTAGGGATAGCACTGGCAGGCATCATACATGGGCACAGTGCCATCCCTACAGTGCACAATATTGCCCTTACATGGTGGTCTAGTGGGGGCTCCCTGGTGGTCCTGGGCGGCCTCTGTGGTCCTTCCCTGGTGATCCTGGGCGGCCTCTTTGTGATGTCCGGGGTGGGGGGCTCCCTGGTGGTCCTGGGCAGGCTCCCTGGTGGTCCAGTGGGGTGATCCAGAGGGTGGCTGCGCTGATAAACATTCAGCGCAGCCACCCTCATCAGGCGAGCAGCCGATCAGCTCTCCGCTGCTCATGTCTGCAGACCTTAGCAGAGGAAAAGCTGATAAACGGCTCTTCCTATTTACACTGTGATCAGCCGTGATTGGTCACAGCTGATCACATGGTAAAAGGCTTCGGATGGAAGCCTTTTACCTCGGTCGGTAATGCGGTGGGTCAGACTGACCCACGGCACCACCGATCGCAGCGATGCACGCCCCCAGGGGCGCACGATCGCGGATTATCCTGAGGACGTCAATTGAACGTCCAGTCAGGATAATGAACCCCCCGCCCGGACGTAATTTGTATATACACCGGGCGGGAAGTGGTTAAATATATACATATAGATATATAGATCTATATATATATATAGATAAATATATATCTATATATATAAATATATAGATATCTATCTATCTATATATATATATATATATATATATATATATATAGATATATTTATCTATATATGTATATATAGATATATAAATAATCTATATATATATATATATATATAGATATCTATATATATACATAGATATATATCTATATATATTTTTTTATATATTTTTTTTCCCTACACTAACCTGTCTGCACTAACTGACAGATTTCTAACTATCTATCTAGTTAGCTATCTATTTTCTTTTCTTTTTTTAACATATTTAAAAATCTATTCATCTAAACTGCCTGTCTTTAGGAACCTACACTAACTCTCTACACCGCCATTGACACACTATCATAGAGCCACTGTACAAGCGGCTTTATCTAGTGTGGGGCGTGGATTGAGACTGCTGTGCAGTGATTGGCTAAAGGCAGGATGCCTTTAGCCAATCAAAGCTCTCACAGCAGGCCGCCCGTTGATTGGCCAAAGCATGCAGGTCATGTGCATGCTTTGGCCAATCAGCGGGCGGCATTCCGCCGACATTTTAAAATATTATGGGGCGCGCAAAGTTGCTGTGAATGCCCCATAATGTTCGGGAAAACCCGAAGCAGCGAATGGGCGATGTTCGGATCGAACTTATGTTAGATCCGAACACGAACACCATCCCTATTCGGGAGTGCAGGATGGCATGAGGGCTGGACTGGTTCGCTGATGGCAGCGTGAGATGTCCTACTGGGGCTTGTGCAGATAGATAGGGAGGTGGTACAGGCTGGTTGGCAATGCGGTACAGAAGGAGTAGGCAGGAGAATCGTTGAGTACAGGCTGGGTTGTCAACGGGGTGGCAGAAGAGGTCCAAGGGGTCAGGCAGAATAGTAGTCATGGGTAAGCTGGGGGTCAGTGCAGGTGGAGATCAAGCAAGGATAACTCGGGTCACAGGAAACAGGAACAGATAATCAGATTTCTCAGGAACACTACACGCTGTAGAACAGACAGCACCAGCTGCATGGTGCTACCCATTTAAATAGTCTGTTTGGCGCCAGTGACGACGCACACCCACGGACACACCTGCCACATGTGCGCCTCTACACAGGAAAGGCCATTCCAGCATTGGCAGCTGACGTTTCCTGAAATTGGCCACCTCCGGGTGGCCAGGCGGGCATTCCTTTCAGACTGGTTTCTCTTGAAAGAGCTAATCAGTTCCTCTGCGTGTATATTTGCTTCGGGTTCCCAGGAGTTCTCCTCAGGCCCATATCCTTTCCATATGACCAAGTACTGCAAGGAGCCGCCCCCCTTCCTGCAATCCAGGATGGCTTTGATTTCAAACTCCTCCTCCCTATCTACCAGAATCAGGTCTGGTGGAGCAGTTGTCTGCCCTGGAAAGGGATCAGGGGTCACGGAATTCAATAAGCTTAGGTTTACGCAGCCTATTGCATTAGGGTGTGCACCACAAAGTGCAAACAAACATGAGTGTGTGTGTATATATGTCAGAAGTGCAGAGATCGGTGCCAGTAGTCTATTTTTATTGCATTATATTTATTTTTTTACAATTCAGTTTTTTTATTATTTTTTACAATATTGTATTTTTATTATTTTTTTACAATCTTATTTAGTTGTCCTGCTGGGGGCCTTTGATGAAATATCAGGGGTCTAAACAGACCCCTGATGTCTCATTTTTGAGACAAAGAAAGGGACTGAGGACAGAGATTCCCCCGTCCCTTTCTCTGCAGCCAGGCAGCAGGGGTAATCTGCACAGTACAAGGTGATTAGGGTGTGCCCAGGCACACCTGCCACCCCATGTGCGCACGCCTATGTCAACAAGGTGACATGAAAGACTGGGTGGATGCGTAAGGAAGGGGGAAGGGCAAGTTCATAAGCCACCTGATTGATCATTCTCTTCATGGGGACAGGACCAATAAGTCTAGGCCCCAAGTTTTTTAAAGGACAGGTCAATTTTAGGTTCCTTGTGGCAAGTCAGACATGGTTACCTATATAGAAAATAAACAATCAGCACAAAAATCTGTAAACACCTACTACTAGATATTATGCCAGCTGAACGCTGTTGAGCAATCACATAACTCCCAAGTCAAAATTAAAAACAATAAGTGCAGCGCATAAATGATAACACAATAAAAATCCTATTTAAAATTATAGTCCATAAAAAGCCCAAATAGAATCATGTGGAAACATATGTATAGTGTAAATAAGCCCCAGAGTGAAGTAAAAGAAGGTAGCAGCCTCCTCTAAGAACACCGGTGTCAGATCCCTCCACCAATGGATAAAGTGCCTGCCTACCTCACATTCAGATTCCTGTATTACCAGCAGTCAGAAGTGCTTGTTCCCTCAAATGGGGGAAAAATGTATGCACGAACCACTCTGGGAAAACTTCAATAAGCAGGACCGGTCAGCTTGTATCTTGGCTCCATATAGAAGGGAACAAAAAGACCTAAGTGCTCTCTGTATAACTGTGTAAAAGGTTTATTTAAGATTGCACTTACATCAACATCTTTAAAATGGCGTGAAACACAAGAGAGCTCTGGTCTCCGATACGGAACCTCGGATAACAGTGGGTGACATCAATCCCAGCACCACCTCCCGTACACGTTAGTCACCACGTGACTTCTTCAGCGGGGCAGGGCCTGCGCACAGGAAAGGGCATTCCAGCCTGAATTCCAGAATTGGCAACTGACGTTTCCTGACACAAAGTCTGCCAAAGAGAAACCAGAATTTATCCAAGAAATCTCTAATCTTGTTCTGAATGTACTAAATTGTGATCTCATCATACAGACTGGCTCCCCGAGCTGCTATTTACAAAATGAAGAAAGCTTGCAAGGAAAATCAATTTAAATGTATTTATTTTTCTTAATACATGTCAGTTTTGCCAGGCAGACTAAGGGGACCCCCCCAGGAACTATATTTAAAGGCATTTTTCATTTTTATTTTTTCACTTTAAGCATCATTAAAATCACTGCTCCTTTCAAAAAAATCTTTTTTAAAAAACATTTTTTGTATTGATATATGTCCCCCAGGGCAGTACCTGACCCCCATACCCTTTTTATGACCAATAACTCACATATAACCCTTTAACCACTTCAGCCCCGGAAGAATTTTGCACTTTAGGACCAGAGCACTTTTTGCGATTCGGCGCTGCGTCGCTTTAACTGACAATTGCGCGGTCGTGCGACGTTGTACCCAAACAAAATTTGCGACCTTTTTTTCCCACAAACAGAGCTTTCTTTTGGTGGTATTTGATCGCCTCTGCGTCATTTCTTATCACCACTATAAACAAAAGAAGAGCGACCATTTTGCAAAAAAACCCAAATTTCTTACTTTTTTCTAAAATACAAATCCAAAAAAAAAATATAAAAAACATTTTTTTTCACAGTTTTTGGCCGATTTATATTTTTCCTTATATTTGCGATAAAAAAAATTGCAATCGGCGTTTATTGATTGGTTTGCGCAAAACTGGCCGCGTTTACGGATGATGAGAATTCATTTCTGGGTTTTTTTTTTTTTTTACTAGTAATGGCGGCAATCTGCGATTTTTAGCGGTAATGCGATATTGGGGCGGACATGTCGGAACATTTTGACACTTTTTTGGGACCAATGACATTTATTCAGCGATCAGAAATGTAAATGTCCACTGATTACTGTATAGATGTCATTGGCAGTGAAGAGGTTAACCTGCAGGGGGAGAGCTAGGGGTTAAGTGTGTTCCCTGGGTGTGTTCTTACTGTGGGGGGGTTGGGCTAACATGGGCATGAGAGATCTAACTGATCCCAGTGACAGGGATCAGTAGATCACTCATGCCCCACTGACAGTGTAGCCGCTCATCGCGGCTCGCCGGCGGACATCGGGTCCGCCCGAGCCGTGGGCACACTCCCCAGGAGTGCGGCGGGTGCGCGCGCACGCGCCCCCTGGTGGCCAAATGCGAATCACCGCTTATTTACGGCGATTCGCGCAGGGCTCCCCGACTGCCACCGTGAAAAGACGGCGCGCGGTCGGGAACCAGTTAAAATGGGCACTTTTGATTTTTTAAGTTCGGGTCCCATAGACCTTATTAGGGTTCATGGTTCAGGTCCAAACTTTTGCGATGTTCGAGAGTTCTGGTGCAAACAGAACCAAGGAGATGTTCGGCCCAACTCTATTCATGGGCTGAGAAGATCATTGTCTCTACATTACAAATGACCAGTGAACATCTCATGTACTGCATTTTAAGAAGTAAAACTATGTAGGATTAAAATGTCATGTCTTATTGGAGAGTTAAAAGAAAAGTATGGCGAAAGTTTTTTTAGCCATAATTCTCCTGTGGGTCACAGGAGTTCACTTACTTTTGTTTGCCTGTGACCAGGAGTCAACTGAGAGCGGGCTGCTGCCCACTCTCAGCTGACATAGCAGAGCGGTTCCAGGATCTGGAACCAGCCAGCTGCATCTGCCTCCTCTCCTGCTTGGCGCTCCAATGAGTAATGGAGTATCAGAGTGGAGAGCAGTGACTGGCAGACTGAGAATGGATTTTTTGTGAGCCAGTCAGGACGCACATGTCAAGAGTAGCCTACAAGGGTATAAAATGTGATTGTTCCTTGCTTGGGTTCCTTTCCCCAGTAAATTATCCATTTGGGCAGGCGCATTGGTGTCGTGTGGGTCCCTGGGTGGCTGTTGCCCGTTGTTGGGGTCTCCTCCCTTGCTAGCATGCTGATGATTTCTGTGTAAATATAAGCTCACTGACACTTCTCCTGATGAAGTACTAACCATGAAATGAATTGAAGACTGGACTTTAATACTATGTATGTGATCTACTTATATTGCTCCATATTATGAGCGGAGGACCTGATATTTGTGAGATACTGCTGGATGACCTGTTATGTTACACCTAATGTAATAATGTGTTTTTATATAATTCTTAACATTTGTATTGAATAAAATCTGATGATTTTATTTCATGTGTAGTCCTCTCCTGTGATTTACACCTTTAAAATCCCACATTTGTGTTGAAATTTTCTTATGGGGATGTAGTTCATGGTGCAGCCCTCTGGAATTTATTTATAAAACATTACATTTTTTGTCATTTTTATAATAGGGGTGAAGTTCTTTATGTAACAGTGAGTAACAAAAAAGGGTTACATACCATTAAAAGCTATCCTCATCTATGATCATAAGTTAATAAAATAGGTAGATGTCACAACACAAAATTAGATACCTTTGTAGGATTTTTGGATGTAAACTTGTTGATGGGATAAGTTACAGTAACGCAAGCCCCACTGGGGCCGCTGATATAGACCGGTTCTTTCCCAAAGTGTACAGAGGCTACCAGTCACTCAAGCAACAGTCCATTCACTCTGGCTCCAATAAACAGTCTAGGGGTTGCCTTTTTGTAATTTATCGCTTGTAGAAATTGTAACAGGAGAGGGATTGAGGCATGGGATACCCCAAAACGCTCAGTAACATTGATCAGAGGACACCCTTTTCTTTATGGATATGGGATAGTCTAGAGCTTTACAGCTGAAGACCATGAGGTAAGTCTCTTTGACATCTGTTTACCCTTCACGACTGCACAGCTATAGGTAACCAGTCCAATTTTGAGGTGGTACATAGTCAAAGGAGGCCAGTTAGGGTCTTTACTCACAAGTCCACAGGACAGCTGCCTCCTTCTGGCTTCGTCCAGACATTATCCAGTGAGTGAAGCTCTCCCTCTCCAGAACCAATCCCCTAATAGAGAAATACTGCATTCAGCTCCAGAATATTCCCTGGTCTCCAGCCCTGCCTCAGCTGAGACCCTGCAGAACAGCAACTCAGTCCATAGGTTGCCTCAGAGGCAAGCAGCTCCTTGAAGCTCTCAGAACTTTTCCCAAAGAGGAAAAGAACAGTCTCCCCAGGGCTCCAAAAAAAATTACCACCTCCCAGACTACCTTCTGGGCACACCTACCTTGGGTTTGGCCAGAGCATTATAAATATTCAGACTAGTTATTTGAATTTCCCACCCTAAGGTCCAGAAATTTCTTCCATAAACAAGGGGAAATAATCAAACTACCAGCCTGTGAAACCATGAGCAGACCAGAGCAAAATATTACTGCTCCCTTGATTAGAGCCAAAAACTATATTTACCTAGCAGCCTATGCTACGATGGTGCTACAGTAGCAATCCCAAAGAGCTTTAGAGTAGAGATAATAACATGATTTTGAGTTTAAGCTGAAAATAAAAAAAATTCTGCTCCTAACTTTAAGGCCACTCTACTGTATAACGTAGCTTTGTGGATAAATGTGGCTTTTGTTCATCAATACCAAAACTGATGATTACCAATAACCATTTGAATTCTGGGTGCCATTTAAAATGGTGCAGGGACAGCAGCTTGTTGGCAGGCCTAATTTGGCACTAGCTCTCACCAAGCTGGTCAAGGGCACCTCCCCTCTTCTACCTGGAATGTACACCTGTAAAGGGAGAAACTCACATTCTCCTGGCATGAGGTCCACCTCTATTGCAATATTCACTACACTTGTGCACTGCTGAAAAATGTGTTTGTTTTCGTTGTCGTTTCATTTGTTTTTTGTTTGTTCTTTTTCGTTTTTCAGGTCATTCGTTATGACTGCGATTCATAAATTCGTAAGTTTGAAAATCCAAAAAATTGAATTAATAACTAACTAGCTAACTAATAATAACTAACTATTAAATTAAGGTATTGGAATTTCCTTTCAAATATGGCTGTTAGTGAACATAACGAATGCGAAATTATCCAAAGTTACGAATTATTTATTATTAATTTGTTACGTTCCATTCATTTAGATATGGCATTCGTTATTTCAGATAAATTGTAACTTCTGATAAATTTGCATTTGTTAAGCTCACTAACAGCCAATTTTGAAAGGAAATTCCAATACCTATAATTTAATATTTAGCAATAGTTAAGTTATTATAGCTATTTATTGTTTCAGAATTTCAAATTTTCAGGTTTCTGAATTTCCGAATTTTTGAATTTACCAATGTTCGAATTTTCAAATTTATGAATATTCGACTATTCAAATTTACGAATATTCGGAAAAATTTGTTAAAAAATGAATTTGGAATGAAACAAATTGCACATGTCTAATATTCCCAGTCTCCTGGCCTGAAGCCCACCTTCATTAATAATGGAATGTCCACACAAGTAGCCTTTTAACAATTTTACTGTGAGACAACATATCAACAACTGTACAGAAACTTTTTCATCTCCACATTCGAGAGCAGCAGTACAGTACATAATAGTGCAACTTACAAGCTGATTTCCCCAGTGTCATTTTAAAGTGGTGTCTAGTCTCTGGTTCCTGCTAACCTAACCCCTCCTTCTTCCCTAGAACTAGCATGAGTACCCCGGCTTCCACCCAGGGACCTGCACTTTGCCCAGGAGATGAAACAATCAACTTCTAGCCTTACAATGCTTCTACGGATTGCTCTATAGGAGTGTGCTGTAGAAGTGAACATCTTACTGGTCTGTTAAATATACCATTGAAAAATGTTTGTTAAATTGTTTGATAATTGCCTCCTGTGTTATTTGGAGTGTCATTAGCCCTATCCGTTTTACCTCTGTGGGCTACAGAAAACAGTGGTTCTGTAGTCCTAACAAACTCCTTAAAGTGGTAGTAAAGTCTTTTTTTGGACTTGTACCTACAAGTAAGCCTATAATAAGGCTTGCATTGTACATTGAATATCTCATAAACTTGCAGAGTTTAGGATATATTCCTAATGGGTGCATCCAGTGACATCACTGGCGCATGCGCTCTGAAGGACCGGCGTACCATGCATGGGAGTGATGTCATTGCGGCCCTGGCCACTCATACAGCTGGAGCCTGCTAAACCGGAAGGAAGACTGGGTGAAGATGGAATCCCTATCAAGGGTGACAGCACACCACTGGAGGGCTTCATTCTACAGTAAGTATTTCTTAATATGCTAGTGTGCGGTGCACACTAGCACATTGTGCCATTGCCTTTGCAGGGGATTTTATTATTTTTTTTTATGCCATCTGTGGTTCACTAACATTTTATGGTGACAACCCTGCTTTTCCATAGATACAGTGCAGTGAGTGATGTCACTTCAGGACAAGAAATGTGTTCTGGCAGGATAAGAACTGGTAAGCCACAACATATTACATTTTTGTTCTTTGGTTTAAATAAGCTTTAATCGTCTCATACGGACACATAGAAGGCAGTTCCAGTCTCATCAAGCTGAGAAGAGGCCTCAGGCCAGAGCAGATTTCCTTTATATTTGAATTAGTAATGGTGCAGAATTCCTCAGATGTGCATGAATCCATAAAATATCATCTCGTCTTCCCCACATCAGTATTATTTACCTTATACTTTATCGGTGAAGATTTTGCAGTTTTATGTGACATTCTAAAATGCCGAAAGTAAGAAACAAATAAATCTTTTCTACCCAAGGAATTGATATTCTTGGTAAATTGCCATACCAGAGCCCCATGGAAGAACTAAAAGCTCTTTATTTAGTAACCCATAGCAACTCGTTCAGTTCAGGGTTACTGAAGTCACAGCCAAGAAAAGCGGAGTGGCTTTGCCTTAACAGTTACGCTCATAAATCTCCTTTTCAGAGATATTCATTTCTTACAGATGATTATTCTGGGCTTATGTAACATTTGCTGGATGTGATATACTTGGGAGCAGTTCTGCTGTATGTCTGCGCTCGACTTTCCCCACGTACAGATGGAACATATTACATACATAATCAATCTCAATACTCATTTGTCCTTTCTCTTATTAGACTGTGTTAATGTCTATGTGGTAGCACCTCAAAGACATTTTACAATTATTAATTGATTTTCTGTCTTGTTTAGTGGTTGTTATAAATTCTGGCTAGATGTTGATTGTGCGCTGATACAATTAATTGTAAAATTGATATATTGATCTTTATTTCTATCTTGAGTGTGCACTACATTATGCTGATGTGGCTAGAAATGCTCCTGTTTCTCCCTTCACATCAATTAACCTGACCAGTTTATGGGTGTGATAGATAATGCTGTAACCACATTTACTAATCTTCTTGCTGTGCAGTATTTTAGGATACGCAGTACTGCACATTTAAAGTGACATTAAACTCTGGTTTAGAAAAATAAATCTATTCAAGTATGTATTCTTAAAGTAGAACTATAGGCAAAACTTTATTTTTATTTTGAATAGACCAAGGGAGGGCTATAACCCCTTTCAGATTTTTTTTCATCATCTGCAGATGAAAGAGGAGATTTTCCTTCATTTCCTGTCCCATGGCCAAACAGGAAGTGAGAGGTAATCCCTGCAAATGGAGGAAATTCCTTGGGGACCCCCAGGTCACAAGAACCAGTTTCCTGATTGGAAGATTTCCCATATGTTACCTTTTTGGGGACAACCCAAAATGTGGGATTTTTCTTTTATGTACACTTCCATTGATAATGGTAAACAGGATAAACACATATTGAGAGGGAAACTACAACATCAGAACTGTTGGCCCTGTCTTGTGGATACTGGACCACATTCACTGAACGCAGACAAGGACAGATGGCAAGAGGGGAGAAGCACGAGCCTCTAAGTGGCACTGCTGTGTGGATGTCTGGATGGTGGGGAGTACAGATTTGCGTATAGCTGAGGCCGGGTGTCTGTTGCTTATCCCCTCTTGCCATCTGTCCTTGTCTGCGTTCAGTGAATGTGGTCCAGTGTCCACCAGAGTGGGCTAACAGTTCTGACGTTGTGGCTTATCATGCCCACATGGGCGCCATGGTCTTACCAGCGCTAGACAACACATCTATTGGAATATAGTTACTGTGAATCAGGATACATGGAGCTAACCCTGAAGAAGCAGCGAATGTCTGCAAAACATTGGACTGCTCTGTCTACTTACTCCCGATTCAAGCACTATTAAGTTATGTATTGTATGCTTCTTATCTTGGATGAACTTATTCTTTGTTAACTTTTGTATCAATAAACTGTCAATATTTAATATAGTTGCGTATTATTGCTCACCTAACCAGCAACATCCTTCAAAGTCCCTTGGCTATCCCCCTAGAGCAGAAATATGCTCCAGCTGTTGCAAAACTACAAGTTCCATCATGCCTCTGCATCTGGGTGTCATGCTTGTGGCTCCCAGAGTCTTGCTATGCCTCATGGGACTTGTAGTTCTGCAACAGCTGGAGGTCCGCTAATTGCATATCCCTGCCCTAGAGGGTTTTCCTCTCAATATGTGCCTAAACAGTTCAATTCTGGGATGTGGATGTTGAGGGTGGTTTTTGGAACTGTTTTATATTATTATCTGTTTGAATGGTAAGCAGGACACATAGAGAGGGGGGTTTCCTTAACAGGGGCACAGACAACATTTAAAACTGTCAGGGGATCTAATCCCTCTCCGCTCTATCCAAAACTAAAAAAAAAAAAAAAAAAATGTTTTTCCTTTAGTTATATTTTCACTTTGAAAAGTACCTTCTATTGCTCTGAACCCCTTTGAAGTCTCCAAATTATGCTGCTATAATCTGACTTCCAGTATGTAGGAACATAGCCACCCTCTCTTGCTCACTTTTGAGATGGACTATGGGATTTGTAGTGTGCATGGAGTGTGCATGGAGCAGTGCACATGACCACAACTAACCTTCACTGCTCATTCCAAAAAATGGAAATGAGGAAGAAAAGGGAGAGGTTTAGGAGATCACCAAGGGCATTATTTTTGGAAAATAAAGATATAATTTCATGCCACTTTAAAGAGATACTGTCGCCAGTTTAAAATATTGCGGGTAAAAGCACAAACAAAATTCAAGTATTTTAAAAGAGTAACTCCACTTCCATGGAAAAAATAGCAATAAAAAAATAATAATATAGCATATGCAATTGCGTTACAAGTCATATTGTAATTAAATGTTATTAAAAATTACCTTTTTTTTCAATCTGCAGCTCTGTCATTTTCTGTAAATGCAATGCAATATGGCTACCTGGAGGTGTTCTGTACACATAATGTGTACAGAATGCTCCCCAAAAACATAATTTCCTGCTTGTGTGATTGGCTCACTGATTTTCCCAGAAGTCTACACTTCAATCCAAATCAGATTTTTGGTAAGATATTCCCAATAGGAAATGTCTAAAGGGATGCAGACCCTGCAACTTTCCTCATTAGAGGCCTGATTCTGCAGCAGCTGGTTGATAATTATGAAACCACTCCCGTTAGACTCACTTAGCACAGGGGCATAGAGGAACAAACCGTGATTTCTTCAGAATAAAAAAGGTAGGAATCGGTAACAAATTTTGTTAAAATCCTTGTAATGTACATAGATCACCCAGAGGGGAATGTTTTTTTCTCAACAAAAGTGGAATTACGCTTTAAATGCTTATTTACAGTATTCTTCCTTTCCTTATTTTTTTTTTTTGTGTCATTACCCTTTAATGTCCCTTTGAAATTGCTATTTCAGGAAGAGTCCTGGAAGTCCCGGAAGAGCCTGGCCCCTCCCCTTCTCTTCAACTCTCTACATAAGCTGGAGGATTGAAGGGGAATGCTATAGAGTGTCCAAGAGTGCCCAGCGGCAGTCTCAGGGCTTTTGGATGCCTACACAAGAGAAGCTTTTATAGGTAATGGCATGCCTAAAATAAGTTAAAGCGGTAGTAAACCCATGCATTTAACAGGTTAAAAACCAGTCACATTTCCGGCACGTGCCGGAAATGTAACACTCCCATTGGTTGTGCTCTAAACCAAACTGTCAAACCATCCAATGGCTGGTGTCATAGCTGATCACATGTGCAGCATCATGGCAGTTGTAGATTAAACAGAGGCAAAGATGGCAGCTTCCTTGGCTGAAAATGATAGGAGGGTTTACTACCACTTTAAAGTGATATTAAAGTCTTGTTTTTTTGTTTTTTTTTTGTATAAACAAACATGTCATACTTACCTGCTCTGTGCATAGGGTTGCCACCTCATCCCTTTAAAACCAAACACATATTAATTACACAGGTTCTGTGGGTGATTAATGTGGTAGTTAAATTCACTCGGTGCCTTATCTGCATTAAATTAGCCTCAGAACCTGTGCAATTCATATGTGTTTGGGTTTAAAGGGATGAGGTAGCAACCTTATCTGTGCAGTGGTTTTGCACAGAGCAGCTCTGATCCACCTCTTCTCAGGTCCCTCACTGGTGCTCCTGGCACCTCCCTCTTGATGAATACCCCCACGGCAAGCAGCTTGATAAAAGAGTAAGCACACATGAAAAAGTCCCAAACCACCTTGAAATCAAGTGTGCCAGTTCCCTTACCAAATGGTTATGATCTCCAAATTATAAGAGATCAACAGTCTGGAAACCATTCAATCAAAGGCCACCAAACAAAATACCACAGACGCCAGAGCCTCTAGGATCCTCCACTGATTTTCCTCAGAATAGGAATAAATAGAAGAAAGGGTAAAGGGCCATAGAATAGTATTGCTTAAAGCCATATAATTTAATAAAAGCAAATATATTCATAAATATAAAAGCATCTCAGAGAGCATTGGCAGGTGTGTGACATCATGAGCCACTGGCATCACCCTACGTGAGTTTTGTGTGTATAATGGCCGTCCTCAGGGAAATAAATGGAATGAATTGTAACAGTTTACCTACAAACTGATGAGGTGGTCCTCCTGTTTCATTGCCTTAGTAGTTTTATGTCCCTTATTTATCTTGTGATAAACCCTTGTAATGTAATGGTTAGAGTGATAGGTCTGGAAGATAATTAGCATTGATCATTCTAAAACAAT
Source organism: Glandirana rugosa (assembly GCA_018402905.1). NCBI lineage: Eukaryota > Metazoa > Chordata > Amphibia > Anura > Ranidae > Glandirana > Glandirana rugosa. The sequence goes on along the minus strand of BLSH010222012.1, from coordinate 118,789 downwards.
CAACTGATAAAACAGCATTTATCTATCATCCGTCCCTGAGGCCTCTTAAGCTACCTACAGAAGAGCAATGAGTTTTGACTGATGTGGTAGTTCAGGTGTCTAACACAAGTAAACATCCTTGACCATTTTGGAAGTGAAACATTAATCAGAGAGGTTTAAAAACATTATCTGATCATTATTGCTCTCTAAAGATAGGAAAATGCTAGTAGTGTCTCCTCTCCCTCCTAATTAAAGCCTGTCTAAACCCCCCCTCCAAATGTAATATATTGCAGGTTACCAATCCTTAAATGTGGTATCTCCATTAGTTTTTTTTTATATATATATTTTTTTTTTCCAATGCAGTAATCTGGCTAGTAAGACACTTCCTGTCTTAGGGTGTCTTCACTCTGGAAAGGGGAGTAACACAAACACCTTTGGACAACAGCATTGTCCAAATGCTGGATCATAATGTCACACAGGGCAGTGCCACTTTTTATTTCTTTTTGACACTTACTATACAATGTACCCCATACTCATTCACATGGGGGGGGCTGGGATCTGGGATTCCAGATTCTGTTAAGCCCCCTGCCCGCAGATCCCCACAACCACAGCCCAGGGTTGTCGAGAGGAGGCCCTTGTCCCCATCATCATGGGGACAAGGTGCTCTGGAGCAGGGGGGCTCTGTATGTTGTGCGCACATGGCTTGGTATGGTTAAGCAGGGGAACTCGCTCGTCCCCCCATTTCCTGCTCTGCCAGGCTGCATGCTCAGATAAGGGTCTGGTATGGATTCAGGGGGACCCATGCCATTTTTAAAAAAAAAATGTTGAGGCGTGGTTTGGCGAGCGAGGAAGACGGACGCTTGTCTGAGAGGCTCCGTCTGACTGAAACAAAATCCAGAGGCATCCGCAGGACAACAGCCTTTTACTGAGGTAAAAACCTCCCCATCCCCTCACCAAGACCCTAAGCTACCGGAGGATAAGATTTTGAGCCAAAAATTCAACCCTTCCTAGAAGCGGACTAGGCCGCATCTCAAGCCGCGGACTAAATTCCCAGCCCGGTGGCACCGCTGCTTAAACGGCATCTACTCCCAACGCCTGAGACAGGCTCACCCCACTTCCAGGGCCCCAGTGCAACACCCCCTACCTTCAAGCCTTCTCCCCAAGAAAGGTACAGCAACCTTTTCTACAGAAATTAAGGGGGAAGCCGCCCGGGCACCACAGAAGATGGCTGCCTAAACCCCGCGTCCCGTCACTCCACATCTGCCCACAAGCCTCACCTGGGCCGACACTGCATACCACCGTTCACCAAAGATGGGGAAATCAGACTCTGCATGCTCCAGATCACCCAGGGCCCCTGACACGCAGCTGAGTGCAAATGTCCCAGCAATGTTCCGCTCCAGATCCCGCTTCAGGGAAGAAGCACAGTCGCAGGCCTCAAGCCAGGGTGCGGAAGTGAGCCAGAGAGGCCCCCACTCACAGAGGCCTGGCCCACACCACAATATTATAGCGCCTACAGAGTCAGCAGCCATTTGTATGGAAGATCTCAGGGGAATAGCAGCTGATATTAAGTCTACACTATCTGCAGCCATAGCCGACCTGAGGTTTGATATGCAAGCCATAGCAAGCCGCATGGAAGACATAGAAGACTCGGTGGACAGACATGAGATGACCATTACGGCTCATAGTCGCACACTGTCAGCACAAACACTACATCTGAGAGACATGCATAGAAGCATTGAGGACCTGGAGAACAGATGCCGCAGATGTGTTAATGCACAAGCGTTCATTGTTCTGCTTATTGTTTTACTGTAACTAGATAGAGGGGCCCGCCTCCTCCACTGGTTCCCTAGCCTCACGTTGGGAGAAGAACTTGTCCGTTCCAAATTGAAGACTCTCTTTCCTCTGATTGGCTACCATAATCCCCCCACCACCTCCCATGAGGATCCCCAGTGGAGAAGGTCAGTTACCCCATTATGTTTCCTTGGTTCTCATTTATTTCCCTTAAGCCTGGCTGACTGACAATCGGGCCACCAGCTACAGCTCTACCCTTTACACTAACCCATCAATGCAGCTACTCACACTAAGTCCCAACCTCAAGCTAACAGCGGAAAACCGGCAATTACAGACCAGCGAACTCCCCTGGGCCCGAATGTGAGCACCAGCCACAAACCCAGCGCACCTTAGGCTCTCTACAAACCCTATACCCCCTTACGAAGGTTCTGCCCACATCTACACACACAACGTCATCTTAGACTCGATCCAAGTAACCCAATACCCTGCTAACTACCCCCCACCGCTCATGTGTCTCGCTGATCCCGATTCGTAAGAAGGTATCTAGAGCCATTTCACCTGCAGACCTCCGAATTACACCTACACCCACATCTACCCCACCGCCCTCACCAACCTACAGTATCATCAGTGCCCAATGGGCTAATAGTCCCCACACAACCCAACCCACCCATCACCGCACCACGGCCTCGCACATATTTTCCCCTTTTTAACGCTTTCAATAGGGCGGATGGAGGAGTGACGGTCCTCTTCAGACTTACCCTCTACACTCATCTCAATTCATACATCAGCACCCTTATTGCCTTCGGAACCGACCCTTCCACGACCCCACAACATCGCAATACACGGAATTGCGCTGACCCTTAGGCAATACCTGTATATACGGTGAACTAGCCGGACTAGCTTCACCATCGCCTTGTATTCACCCTTATCCACATTATCTCCAGTTAAGACTCAAAACAGATTAGGCAACGCAAGCACACACCCCTCCCCCCCTCCCTACCTATCTAAATACCCTACCTACCCCTTGTAGAGACACTCTCCACCTCTTGCACACTTTCCCAAAATGCCAAACATGCAAAGCCTCAACACCGATCCCCCTAAGGCTATTCTGAAAATCCTCTCCCTAAAAGTTCTTAATACACCCGAGAAGAGATCCCAACTCCTGTTATATCTGAAAAAAGTCAGGGCAGACGTGGTTCTCTTACAAGAAACACACTTTAAGGCAAACCATATACCAAAGTTGACGAATAGAGATTATCCCACAGTCTTTTACGCCTCCAACCCCATAGCCAAAACTAAAGGGGCCTCTATTCTCATAGCAAAGCATCTGCCACTCGAAATCTCAGATACTCATCTAGACGTGAATGGTCGCTACTGCTTCCTCAAGGGCAGACTATGGAATAGACCTATAACTATAGCCAACATTTACAGTCCTAACAATGCCCAACCTAGCTTCTTCAATAACATCCTCCTTTCAGTCAGGCATTCTCCTATTGGGAGGAGATTTCAATGTCGCCCTAAACCCCCTAGAGGACACCTCCTCGGGCACCTCCTCACTCACGTATAGAGCTCTCAAAAGCATTAAAACACAATTAAACATGCTTTCCCTCCATGACACCATGACACCTGGAGAACCCTCCATCCACACGCAAAAGACTACACCTATTACTCCGCCCTGCACGACAGATACTCCAGACTTGACTACATATTTATATCGCAGAATGACCTCCCTCTTCAAAGCTCAAATCGAACCACAATTTATCTCGGACCATAACCCATTCACGACAACCCTATCCTTTCCAGAACAGACCAAGTCCCAATACATCTGGAGATGTATTGGGACGAGAAAGAAAACAGAGGAAATTCTCACCCGAATAAAGGCCCTTGAGAACACACACAAATCCTTGCTAGTTAAACAGACCTTAGAGAGGCTTGAAGAGGCAAGAGGGGAATTACGAGACTTAATGCTTAAACATATACGAATACGCTACACTCTCTTTCATAAACTCTTTTATGAACATGGGAACAAGAGTGGCAAAATTCTTGCCCGTGCTTTACAAGCCAATAAAGCCTCTACTTCAATAAGAGCCATCCGGGACACCCAGAACAACTTACTGTCCAACAACGCAGACATTCTACGCAACCCTTTACAACCTCCCCCAAGCTCCCAAGCCAAAAGATAACCCCAAGTCCAGAAGTGAGATAATTCAGGAATTCCTAGCAAATCATGGCCCATCACCCATCTCTCCAGAGCAAAAGAAAGAGCTAGAAGACCCCATCACGAAAACCGAACTCCTCCTTGCCCTGAAGTAAATGAAACAGGGTAAGAGTCCAGGCCCTGATGGACTCTGCTTATCATACTACAAGAAGTTCCAAGACACCTTAACAGCCCCTTTCCTTAAAACCTTCAACCACCTAGCTACCCCAAACATTTCCCTTCAGAATTTATTAAATGCCCATATCTGCCTGATTCCCAAGCCCGGAAAAGACGTAGAGAGACCAGCTAGTTATAGACCTATATCCCTGTTAAACACAGACATAAAGATATATGCCAAAATACTTTTGAACCGCCTCCTTCCAATCCTCAACAACGCTATAGCCAAGGACCAAGTAGGGTTTATCCCCGGAAGAGAAGCCAGAGATAATAGCCTAAAGGCAATCAATTTATACCACTGGCTCTCAAAATCCAAGTCCCTGGGTTTCTTTCTTTCCCTAGACGCTGAAAAGGCGTTCGACAGGGTGGCTTGGGATTACCTCAACATGGTTCTGGTTAAATTGGACCTGGGAGAAAGACTGATTAATAGTATAATGTCGTTATACTCTAAGGCCCAGGTTCGTGCCAATGGCACCCTGTTGAGCACCTTTCCCATTTTCAATGACACGCGTCAGGGCTGCCCCCTTTCTCCCCTACTCTTCATCCTCACCCTAGAACCCTTCTTAAACATGATTAGAGCCAACACGAGTATTCACAGAATCGTCACCCAAGGAAAACAATACAAAATAGCGGCATACGCAGACGACATCCTCCTATTACTCTCCCAACCCATCATCTCTATACCCAACCTCCTTTCGGACCTTGATTTTTACCACTATATTTCACACTTTAAAATCAATTACGCTAAATCCCAAGCATTAAACATATCCCTCCCTGACAGTCTACTCGCTCAAAGCAAACGCTCTTTCACCTTCAAATGGAATTCAGAAGCTATCACCTACCTAGGCATCCAAATCCCAAAGCACCTCGCTAATCTTTACAACATTAACTTCCCACCAATAATCAAAGCTATTGCTACTGACTTGAAACGTTGGGACAAAGCTAACTTCTCTTGGTTTGGTAGGGCAGCTATCATTAAAATGAACATACTACCCCGTCTCTTATATCTCCTACAGACAATCCCCATTTTCTTACCCAAATCATTTTTTGACGCAGTCAAAAAGATGTTCAGAAGCTTTATCTGGAACCACAAAACCCCAAGAATAAGCTTCTCACAGCTATCCAAACCCAAAACTAAAGGGGGTATCAGCCTCCCCGACATACAAATATATTACCTGGCATGCCACCTGCAGAGAATACTAGATTGGCTACACCATCAAACCAAAATTGGATAACATTAGAACACTCCTTCTCCCAGACCCCTACCTCTCAAACCCCATGGCTAAAGAAAAAACACCGTCCACCTGAACTTATTTCCCACCCCACAATAGGCCCTATGATCCTCGCTTTTGACACAGCAAACATGAAGTACAAGATTTCGGCCAACCCGGGCCCTCTGACCCCGCTCCTCCAAAACCCAGTCTTCCCCCCAGGCCAGTCATCTCATCCACTATCAAAGCATCAACCTCCAATGGCCCTACGCTTACATCACCTCATGGAAAACAGGGTTCTATGGGACCATACCCACATCAACGCTCTCCTGGAGACCAAACACCTAGACCCTTACAGCTACATACAAATTCAACACTTTATTTCCAGCTTAAAACAAAAGGTACTCCACTACATTCGCATCCCGGTAACCTCCAACTACGAAACTATCACCTACTCTACTGACCGGACCCCCCTTCTGACCCAAAACCTCCTCGCCCCAGTCTCCCGGGCCCAACCGGCTTTAGAACATGAAGTACAAACGACACAGTTTTCGCTCCTAGTATCCCGGATAACACCCCACCCTTTATTCAAGTCCACCTGCCACAAAAAAGAAATCGGTACCCCAAACTCTCCATCCCCAGACCCTCTTCCTCACAAGATTACAATAGGTTAAAACCAAACT
>BLSH010222012.1:87978-98144 GCA_018402905.1 Glandirana rugosa | reverse complement strand
AAGTACAGAGAATGTATGAAAACTACGAAGAATGAAAAGACAAGTCTGAGGAGAAATTGGTTCACTCAGAATTCTCATAATCTCTCACTCCGTATAAGACGACATAGCCGGTTGCCAACATGGAATTGGACCTCAAGGAATTAGAGAATTAGATAATTCCATTCAGATGAGGCAAAGGAGAGATAGTATTTGGGTTCCTCAAAATTAGGATTAAGCAACTTTATAAACTTGGTATGAAGTCACAGCCACAGTGGGACAACACCCACATGTAGGGTGGATTCGGGTTCTCCCTGGTAAAAAAGTGACCATAAAGAGGAGTCTGAACAGAAAAGTAAGAAGCATCAAAAGTATGTAAGAGACATGAATGACTATAAAAATAATTGTGTTTTTTCATGGCAAAAAAAGTTGGAGGAAACTTTTCAACCTGAGGGTATGGACGTGTTACCTCCTCCCTCCACGCCCCAGGATGGTAGGGTGAAGGAGGTGGCCCCTGTCCGTCCCCCCACTAATGCAACTAAATCTAACAACAGATTTCCTACCCCTAAAGGGAGGGCCTTGGTGGGGAATGGTGGTTCCCCTAATCAACGTCAAAAATCCCATAATAATAATAACAGAGGGAAGGGTCAGCAGAAGAGGGGGGGCAATTATAGGTACGATGCCCCCTATCATTACCCCCCAAGTAGAATCAATGATGGACATGATAGGTCATATTCAAGGGATGATCGATACAGGTCCCCTTCTCGTTCGAGAGATAGACGTCCCATATATGGATCACATGGGTATGAGTATGATCATCGACCCATGAGATCACCGATTCAAACTTACAATAGGTTCTCACCATTGAGAAACTTCAGGAGAAATCCGTACTCGGAAGTCCCTGAGGATCTCAATTATTCTCCATTCAATTATAATCAGAGGAGGCCTGAGCCCTCACGGGATTGGGGTTTTCCCAGGGTAGATTCCCACCCCGACAGGGGGGCAGATCAAAGAGAGGAACCAAGGGGGGCAGAAGAGCACAGAGGAAAAAAGCCAAGAACCAAATAGGTCAAGGTATCTTTAATCTCAGTCAAGCCAGCTTGACTGATGATGAAAAATTAGTTCTTGACAAGGGAATAAAGTTTGTTCCCCCTAGGCATTTAAATAAGTTTAACACTTTTATTGACATTCAAAAATACATTTGTAAAGTCAATATACAGAGATATATAATGACAAATCCTCTAAACAGGACACCCATTAATGTTTCAAATGGGATTGTCCACTCCGGCTTGTCCAACCCATCCCTTTTCAATCCCTCAGTACCGATAGTGGCGGCTGTCAAAACTTTCAAAGAAATGGTTCTAAGAGATCTTGAAAAAATTAAAATTAAACCTAATAAAACACAAGGTCCAGTCAGAGCTTGCTTAAAAAGCTGGTGTGAGAGGAAGGATCTCATCATCCGACCTGCTGATAAAGGGGGTGGTATAGTTGTTTTGGATAAAGCCGCATACCACACAGAGATGATGAACATTTTAGGGGATGTACATACTTACCTTCCGCTCCAAGGTGATCCGACCTCTAAGTTCAGGAAGGGTCTGACATCTATTCTGGATTAAGGTCTAAATCATAAAATCCTTAATAAGAAAGAGAGGGCTTATTTGCTTCCAGTGGCTCCACGTATACCAGTGTTGTATTGTCTACCTAAGATTCATAAGGACCCAGTTCATCCTCCGGGCCGGCCAATTGTGAGCGGTATTGATTCTCTCACCTCTCACATTGGCCGGTATACCGATGGATACTTGCAACCTCTAGTTGCTAAGACTTCATCTTACCTCAAGGACACAAAAGCTACATTAAAGCTCCTTGAGGGGGTGACAGTGGATGACAATACTTGGATGGCTACAGCTGATGTAGCATCCCTATATTCGAACATCCCACATAATTTAGGTTTGGCTGCTGCCAAGTTTTATTTGGCGAAGGATGATATTTTACCCCCCATACAACAAGAGTTCATCCTAGAGCTACTCCAGTTCGCCATGAAGCATAATTATATGTGGTATGAGGGGATCTTTTACTTACTGGTTAAAGGTGTAGCCATGGGGGCCAAGTTCGCTCCGAGTTTGGCCAATCTGTTTATGGCCAAGTGGGAGGAGGACGTCGTCTATGCCCTTAATAGACATGAGCTGTGTTTGTGGGCTAGATACATTGATGACGTCCTCCTCCTATGGCATGGCACAGATAAATCCCTGCAAGACTTTTTTAACATTTTAAATGATAATGACAGAGGCATCTCCCTTTCTCTCACAATGAGTAAAACAGATTTAGTCTTTTTGGACTTATCCATGTTTAAGAAGGAAGATAAAATTGGCACTAAAACGCACTTTAAGGTTACTGACCGTAACGGATATATATACCTTTGGATAGTTGCCATTTTAGACCTTGGCTACATTCAGTACCTCGCAGCCAAATGATATGTTTAAGGCGGAACTGTACTCTTGAGTCAGATTTCCTTTCACAGGCAGAAGCTCTTAAGATCAGATTTATTGCTAAAGAGTACGACCCTAAGGAAGTGGATAGGGAGATTACTAGAGTCCATGCAATAGACAGAAGAACTCGAATGCAGGACAGTGACCTACCTAGTACATCTCATTCTAATACTGATAGGTTTAAATGGGCCTTTTTTACCACTTTTTCAAATGAACATAACAAGATTAAGAACATTTTTTCAAAACACTGGGACATATTGAAAAACGACCCGGTACTGGGCCCATCACTTCCAGATAGAGCCAATATTATCTACAGAGGGGCTGCTTCCATCAGGTATCAAGTGGCACCTAATGTCATCAATACCCCCTCAAAACCTTCTTTCTTTCGTGAACTTAAAGGTTATTTTCCCTGCAAGAAACGCAGGGTATGTCATTTTAATGCCTGTAGATCCAGACGAATGGATACTTTTACCTCTATGGTCATTCATCAAAATTATACTATGAAACATTTTACTACATGTTCCACCAAGAATGTAGTATATTTAATAACTTGCCCGTGTAAAAAACAATACGTTGGTCGCACTATTAGACCATTTTCAGTACGTATGAGTGGACACATCACCAGCATTATTAAAGGGTCTACGAAACACACGGTACCTAAACACTATCGGAAACACCATGATAGAGAACCTACTGGTACCACCTTTTCCATTATTGATAAGTATGTGGCCCCGTGGAGGGGGCGGGGCCACAACCAGAGGGGTATCACGCCTCGAAATGTCCTGGATTTATGAGCTTAAATCATATTGGCCTCTAGGTATTAATGTTGATTGGGACATTAATGCCTTTATGTACTTATTCATATCTTATTTTACTGCTTTAATATATGTATATAGATCATTTGTCTTATGCATCTCTTTTTTTACAATTAACAACTTCTAATGTTTTTGTCCTCATTTGGGGTTCTTCTTCTCCTTTTTTTATTGAGTATTACCTATTTTATCTAATATTTGTTATATATATGTATTTTTTATATATATGCATTTTATGATAATTTGTTTTGTTGCCACTTCCGATCCGCTATACTTTCTATTTAATTTTAATCCATCCATTGCAAATCTCTGTAGATATATGCTATGTATGAGGTTCGCCTCTATTTGTTTGTTCGTTTACATTCCGATTAGTGATATCACCATTAGGGGTTGTCGCCAATCTCCTGTGTGTCTGTGTGCGACGGACGTGACGATATTGGCTACTCACTTCCGCTGCAGCTTAGAAGGCGGTGTGTCATTTCCACTTCCTGCATATGCAGGGGTGGCTGTTTACGCAGGAAATGATGTCTCTTCAGTGTCTTGTTTAGCGTCATTTCCGCTTCCGGCACACGGAGGGGCGGCAGTTTACGCTGCTGAGGACGCATCCTCAGTGTTCTGATGACGCTGAGGCAGACTCTGACCATTCACAAGTCTCCCCTCCCCTTATGGGATTTAACATCCATCTGGATGTTTGCAATATTTGTCATTCACATGTCTCCCCTCCCTTTATGGGAGTTAACTTCCCCCTGGGTGTCTGCAAAATATGTGTTATCGACAGCTATTAGGTTCCTATGCAGCACTTTATATGCTTATTAGCAACACCAGGGAATTATATAACCATGGCTATGGATCGGAAGCGACATAATTTTTGTGAGTGTGTATTACATACATGGTTCTTGGTATAAGTCCCGACCAATGACGAGCCCTGTCAGCCAGACCGAAAGAGAGGCTTGACACTTACGCCAACTGCCGCCATTTTGAGATGCGGAGGTGGGGACTCGTTATGGGTGGGAATTAGTAATTTATAAATATTGCGCAGTATGAGCAGGACGCATATACCCCTGTGGAAGTCTTTGCAGACGAAACGCGTCGGGTAGGCGATCCTGCTCCCACTATACTGTGCCAATTCTATATTGCAAGCTTGGAATTCCATGTGCTCGATACAAGACTTTTAGCATGTAAGTGCAATATTTTTTAAATAAACCTTTCCTTGTAAAATGGTATCACACTATGTAGCCATTTATTTCTGCTGAGGTTCTTGATGATATGGCTTTTTGAGGTGTTTGGATGAAGTGTTTTCCTGTCCATATCCTACTCCGTGGATGTCGGTGGGTTAAGTCTGGTCGATGTCCTTGGTGCCTGTGCCTGACCTGGTTTATGCGTATTTAACCAGAAACATCTGGTAAGAGTACCTCATCTACATCTGGTGGTGGTTTCACTCTGCATGGTGGTGGATTTTCTCCGAACATTGCTCACGTCCAAATATCTGTGGATTTTTCTTTCAAGAATTAATACACTTACTATGTATTATCTGAACTAATATAGTCTCCGAATGGTGGACAAACTTGGTTTTATGTTTTAGGGTGGTTGTAACATTAGCTTATGTTTATGGGCATCTATGTTCATTTATCAAGTTTTTAAATACACTTATCACTTTAATCAGTGGCTGTATTCTGCCTGATTATTTGCCTTAAGTATCATTCTGTCATGGAAAGTAAACACAGTTTATAAACCAGCCTTACTCTGCAAGTTAACAGTAACTATAACTACTAAAGGGGTGCAATGGAGGTAGTAGACCCCATGGAATTGATTTACTAAAACTGAAGTGGGCAAAATCTTGTGCAGCTGTGGATGGTTAACAATCAGCTTGTAACTTCAGCTTGTTCACTTAAGCGTTGACAAAAAACCTGGAAGCTGCACCAGATCTTGGCTCTCTGGTTTAATAAATCAACCACCATGCATCGCCAGGAAAATGCTTTTTCTGTGGATGCTGCCAAGTTGTGGCCCTCAGTTACACTGAAAGCAGGCAGAAATACAGAATAGTACAAAATAAGCAGGCAAGGTTGTATTTGGACTGGAAAAGATTGGGGTATGTGGATAACAAGGATGAGAAACAGGCCAAGGTTGTAAACAGAATTGGAACAGAGATCATGGGTACATGAGTCTGGGGACTTATACTCAGAGGTCTTTGCTTAGGCAACTCTCAAGCACACTGAGCAGGTTTAAATTGCTTTACCAGACATGGCCCCAAACAAAGTGTCTAGCTGAGCTTATCACAAAGAACCAGCAGGGGGAGTTTAAGAGCATCCAAATACAGTACATTGACTGAGCTAGGGCAGGCTTCCAGGGAATTAAAAAATGGTTGCACAGATCAACAGGCAGAAAGCAAGGGCCCAGCTGTGAAACAGCATACTGGTCCTGCAGAGGCTCAGCAACATAAACAGCTGAAAACAGTTACACAGGTTGGTTTTGAAGGCAACAAACTGTGAAACGGGGTTTATCACTTTAAACCAAAAGTGGATCCATTCTTGAGATTTCTTCATATTTCTAAGCAGGCCCCATTCCCATTACAAGCAATATTAGAACTTTGTTTTGCTTTTGTTCTCTATATTTCCCTTGTGGAAAATTCATCAGTTCAGAAATAAAAGTGGCTGAATATCACATGATTATTGACTTTGAAGATCATTCAGCTCTCGCACTTCTCTTTTCTTAGATGAATTTCCTTCATAAACACTTTCCCATGTTAATAAATTGCATAGTCACAAGGCTGTCTAAACATTTTTCAGAAAATTCAAACTTAAAGTATATCTAAACTCAATTACTAAAATCTCATACAATCTTTAATGTGTGCATATGATTTTAATCATGTTCAAGTAATATTCAATTTTTAGAAATCTACAGTAATTAGTAAATAATTCCTTGTAATTCCGTTTTGTTTGGACACTGTTCAGTGGTGACAATGTTCTATATCTGTCTCCTGCATTGTCACCTGGAAAACATGTGTTTCCATTAGAAATTATAGGCAACCGTACCACCATCAAGAAATCTTACCACATTATACAGGGTGGGCCATTTATATGGATACACCTTGATAAAATGGGAATGGTTGGTGATATTAACTTCCTGTTTGTGGCACATTAGTATATGTATGCACCACCACATTATGGGTGTCAGGTCCGAGCATTCCTAGATGAACAGTTTCCTGGAAAGTGGATTGGTCGTCGTGGGCCAGTTGAATGGCCCCAAAGGTCTCCCGATCTGACCCCCTTAGACTTTTATATTTGGGGTCATCTGAAGGCAATTGTCTATGCTGTGAAGATACGAGATGTGCAGCACCTGAAACTACGGATACTGGAAGCCTGTGCTAGCATTTCTCCTGTGGTGTTGCTATCAGTGTGTGAAGAGTGGGAGAAGAGGGTTGCATTGACAATCCAACACAATAGGCAGCACATTGAACACATTTTATAAGTGGTCAGAAACTTGTAAATAACTCATGAAAGAATAAAGTTACATTAAAACCAAGAACACCATTGTTTTTCTTGTGAAATTCCCAATAAGTTTGATGTGTCAGATGACCCTCTTCCTATTGAAAAAACAAAAGTTGGATTCAAAATGGCCGACTTCAAAATGGCCATCATGGTCACCACCCATCTTGAAAAGTTTGCCCCCTCACATATACTAATGTGCCACAAACAGGAAGTTAATATCACCAACCATTCCCATTTTATTAAGGTGTATCCATATAAATGGCCCACCCTGCAGTTCACTTAAACATGCTTGCTTGATACACTGGTAAGATGTTTTCTACTGTATCATCTCACTATGTCTTCTTTTGTGTCCAACCTCTGTCCCGTTATTGCATCGCCCTCTTACATGACCATCATTTGTCCCAAACATTCACCAGTGGATCCTATCAGTGGTCTGTATGTCAAACTGATCTTCCCCTATCATCCTCTTAATTCAATAGACCCTTATCTGCCTGATGTCTTGTATACTCATGTGACTTTAATCTATTACATAAATACTGCAACCTCTAGAGATCAAATAACTCCAACCACTTTCTCTTTTCAATTATAGGCTGCATAAAATTAATTATTAAAGTTGTGCTGACATGATTCATGGCATGCCAAAGGTACACTCTCTTATCTGAAAATGATAATAAGCTCAAGCTCCCAAAGTATGCATAAAAGTTTGCTTGCCAACAAAAAGTGTCCTGTTTCAAATTCAAATCCTAGTTGTTAACTGTCTGCGGACAATATCCATGAGTTCCCTTTACAACTGACAATCCCATGTATTTTTAAAAATATCTTTATTTAGTTTTGATAAAAAGAAAATATTTAAAAAGTGTTATATAAAGAGATGCCAGTGTTGAAGACTGTTAACAAACCAGCTTCCAGTAGCAGTTTTTCAGTAGTAGACTGGAGAAGGGGTCATTTTTGGATGGATATGTTTTGAGTACAATGGATAATTTGCACTCACAGCTTAAAAATCTGTTACTGTTGGTGCAAACTGTGGGTCCAAAACTTTGTGAATTGTTACAAAGGTCTTTCAAAAAAGTTTTCACAGTGCATAATATTTACAAAATTTTGTTTTATATCTGAAGTTCACTCTTAAAGGTGTTTCTACTTTAAAATGGACCCTTTTTCAGACTCGACTAGGTAGATGCATGGTTAACGTCTCTTCCCACCTTTTCTCCTTAACTCATTTCATATGTGGTTCCTGAGGAATTGGTCTACAAATTTAAAATATAATGGCACCCTTACTATACCCCTATTTTCAAAGCAGAGTTTGACGTTATCTAATCTGATGTTTTAAAGCAATAGCAAACAAGCTACAATAGACAAAAATGGCACAAAAATTAGCAAAAAAAATGCCCCTTAACCTCCCTGGTGGTATGATTATGTCAGATTTTTGTGTCTCAAAGCGGTACATTGTGTCGCATAGAAATTTGGTGTTTTATATTGTAGGCCTATAATTCTTAGGAATAGCTCACTTAAATCTGTCCAAACAAGAGTCTAGTAGACATCCCGGGTATGTTAAGGTTTGAAATAATGAAATCATAAATTATAATATAAATGAAAAAAAAATGATAATATAATAAATAACTATAAATAATTATCAAAAATAATAATATAATAATAGTAACATTTATTCAATAATGTAATCAAGTCAAAAACACTGAAATTTGCTAAGTTGCAGAATTGTCGCTGTCGTCACATTCAGTGTCTGATGACGAATTCCCCCATGAATCAGTATCGCTCAATTCTGCAGGTGATTCTTATTTACTATCACTGTTTTCTAGCTGGTCAAAAACGTAAAGGATGCCATGGAAATTCTCAAGTTTCCAGGCAGAAAGAATGGCATATACAGTATCTCACAAAAGTAAGTACACCCCCTCATATTTTTGTAAATATTTTATTCTATCTTTTCGTGTGATAACACTGAAGAAATTACATTTTGCTATAATGTAAAGTAGTGAGCGTATAGCTTATATAACTGTGTAAATTTGCTGTTCCCTCAAAATAACTCAACATACAGCCATTAATGTCTAAACTGCTGGCAACAAAAGTGAGTACACCCCTATCGGGCAATCCAGTGTCAATTGTCTAAATCACTGGCAACAAAAGATAGTGCACCCCTAAGTGAAAATGTCCAAATTGGGCCCGATTAGCCATTTTTCCCTCCCTGGTGTCGCGTGACTCGTGAGTGTTACAAGGTCTCAGGTGTGAATGGGGAGCTGGTGTGTTAAATTTGGTGTTATAGCTCTCAATCTCTCATACTGGAAGTTCAACATGGCACCTCATGGCAAAGAACTCTCTGAGGATCTGAAAAAAAGAATTGTTGCCGTAAATGAAGATGGCCTAGGCTATAAAAAGATTGCCAAGCTCCTGAAACTTAGCTGCAGCACGGTGGCCAAGACCATACAGTGGTTTAACAGGACAGGTTCCAATCAGAACAGTCTTTGCCATGGTCAACCAAAGAGGTTGAGTGCACTTGCTCAGGGTCATATCCAGAGGTTGTCTTTGGGAAATAGACGTATGAGTGCTGCCAGCATTGCTGCAGAGGTTCAAGGGGTGGGGGGGTCAGAGCCTGTCAAAGCTCAGACCATAAGCCACACACTGCTTCAAACTGGTCAGCATGGCTGAAGGAAGCCTCTTCTAAAGAAGATGCCCAGGAAAGCCTGCAAACAGTTTGCTGAAGACAAGCTGACTAAGGACATGTATTAATCAATAAAAGGAATCCCGCGCTCACTCCAACATACAATAGAAAAGGGGATAGCTCCACAATTGGCAGCCCACACAGCAAACAGATCAGTTTGTAAAGTTAATAAATTCAATAAAATGGCAGCACCAAAAATTCTAAAAAGTAGGTCCAACTACACAAAAACCGTGGCAAGTACTGTATTTTTCGCACCATAAGACACACTTTTTTCCCCCCAAAAAGTGGGGGAAAGTCTCCCTGCGTCTTATGGTGCGAATGCTGCAAAAACCTCCCCCCCCTCGTCACCGCCGGGAGCTCGCATTACATTGCGGGCTCCCGGACACAATAGAGCGCTGCTCTGATCTCACACAGTGAGAAGACAGAGCAGCCGCAGTACTTCATTTGGCCACTGGGGCTTCATTCGGCCCCAGTGGCCAACTAAGTATAGAGGGCGGTGGTGACGCGACACTACTACAGTAGTGGGACGCGTATCACCTCGAGGTGAGACGTCGGTCTAGGGTAAGTCTTTCTTCGTCGAGGTCGGCGGCGTCATGAAGTAAACCGGTGACCCCGGCTTACTTCGGGGTCACCGGTTTACTTCATGACGCCGACGAGACAGAAGAGTGACACACTCTAGTCTCGTCGCGAGATAACACAGGCCCTCGGGCGTTACATTACGCTCGAGGGCCGC
>BLSH010222012.1:43546-54922 GCA_018402905.1 Glandirana rugosa | reverse complement strand
GGGAGACGTGAGAGGAAGCCATGTGTGACAGGGTGGTCGTATGGGAAATGGTCCCCGCAACGATCCCCCACCGATAACCCCGATATCGGGGCTCAGACCCCGGGTATCGGGGCTCAGAGAATGGCCCACCCACGTCAAGACGTTAATCGTCCATACAGGGTCAGGTCTTACGTTCTCCGTCCCCGTCGGTTCACAAACGTACATTCACATTAATACTCTAGACTCCAGAAAAACTTGGGTCTAGAGTATAAATTCTCCAGGACTGATCTCAACTCGTTTGGGCCTGACATTTCAACCCCGGACCCGAACCCGGACTTTTTTTGAAAAGTCCGGGTCCGGGTCCCGGACACCCCAAAGTTCGGTACGGACCCGAACTTTACAGTCCGGGTTTGCTCAACTCTAGTCAGGACCTCTTAAATATGAGATCTGGGTTCAAAAAGACCTCAGATCTCATAATTACACTTACATGCAAACACTTGGCTGCCCCTGCCTCTTGCATTCTGGACTGGGACATACCTGCTAATTGCAGAACTGCACCCACCCGGTAAGAGACTCGGGGCTATGGGCCCCAGACTCGGGGCTATAGCCCCAATAGCCACCCCCTAGCAACGCCCCTGGTAAAGGGTATGCTGGTGGGACAGTGTGTACCGAAGGAGAGTGCAGAGGGTATTAAGGGAGGAGTGCAGGAGTGCGGATGGTACCATAAAAAGGTCACTTGACTGTTTGTTTTATTTAAAATCTCTACTCACTGGCACATTTATCCTACAGATCTAATATTGTAACAGAAAATATTACTGAGTTCACACCCAGTTCTGTTATTTTGTTCACTGGAATACCAGCTCATTCCATGGCTGCTGTAATACAAAATACATTGTACCTAATTGGATATAGTCCAAAAAATACAAATTTAGATCGTGGAAGAATAAAATAAAAAAGGGTGTCCTGAAATCATTGACATTGGCTGTCTACCTTAAAAACAGATTTGTCAGTCCTAGTTGATTACAAAATGAGACACAGATGTTGAATTTGACACAATTTTACTTCAGCTAATTGTAGTACAGAGGATGTTTATCCAGTCCTTTAACGTTTAAGACAACAATGCCTTTCCCATTACTAACACTGGCTAAGGGGACATGGAAGAAATGGGGAGATGTCAGAGAACAGCCCGCAGGAGAACTGGCATATCTACTAATGCCCAGCAGAATCGTAGATTGGCACATAGAAATTCTCCATTGGCACATAGACATTCGTCAATGCTAATATGCATGTGCATATGGGCACGAACGGCCACAAAGATTCATGTGCCAAGGCGCACGCAATGCATGACAGATTCTAGTGCCCAGTGGCCTATTTAAAGTCAGCAGCATCAGCCACGAGTTGCTGGATGATCTTTAGCTCCCCCGTGTGTTCTTGTTCTTGATACTATTAGATTTTCTGTTAACGACCCAGCTAGCCTTTGATCTGTCTTGTCTCCATTCCCGTCTTTGACCCTTGGCTTGTTCCATTGAAGCTGCTCCTGTCTCCTGTACCTGTGTATGACCTCTGGTTTGCTCTTCTGACTCCGCTGCTGCCTAATTATCATGTATGACTCAGCTTACTCCTGACCTTGCTTGCTGCCTAACTCCTGGCTGATACTCCATGTTTGACTACTGGCCTGGCTCCTGACCCTGCTCCTGGCTCTCCCTTTGGCCAAGTCTCATCTGGTACATCTGAGGGACCCCTGCCCAGCAATGCATCCTGCTTGTCCAGCCGTCATCCAGCAGACATTTCATCACTCAGCCTATCGCAACTGGCAACCCCTCCTTCTTTGGGCATAGCACTCCCTGTCACCTCCTTCAGGGGTGCCCTGCACTCATCCGCAAGGCAAGCCCTCTTAGCCCCTCGGCCTCCAACCATGTACGTGACAGTCTAAGCTAGAATTGAACTAACTAGTACTAAACAGGAGGTTAGGACAGAGGGAGAAACCATAATCACATGTGACAGTGTTGTTCCCTGCGATGGTTTTTGTCACCCAGAATTCTCAACCAGGTAGGTTGAGGGGCTCCAGGACGATTCTGTAATTTTGGAGAAAACTGTGTTTCAGTTTCCCCTGTGGTTGGTAAAGTCCAGTTGGGGACCTGGAGCCTGGAGATTTTGCCGCAATCTGGGCGGGAGGAAATCTCCAATCCTGGGACCGGGTTTTGGGAACAGCCAGGAGTCTGGCTGGTTGATTGTGCAGGTGGGTCCTGGCCTAATAGCAGAGTCAGGCAGGCAAGGGAGAAGCATGCATGTATGCACAGGACAGTCTGAAGGAGCAGACAGAAGGCCCAACCCTGGGGGCTACAGCGCAAGGGAGCTGTAAAGGAGAGTGTCAGCTGAGGTACAGAGTGGGTACCAAACCGATACACTGGTAAAGGGTCAAGAGGACCAATGCCAAAGCCTGAGCAGCGGTGTGGCTAAAGTGAGCCAGATGGCTCTGTATTTTGGATTAGTAAATTATATTACTGCTGTGAAGTTGAAACCCCTGCGTGGGAATCCTGGATGGACTGTTTTTACTTTTTCATTTCAATAAACGTGGACCAAAAAGCCCTTAAACTGCATATCTGGCATAGACTCAGCTCCCTGGTAAGCTCTACACTAAGCTAAATAACCCCAAACTTTACAAGTGGTGGAGGATGCAGACAGAACTGAAGATCCTTGCATACACCTGTGAGCTATTGCCAGAAACTGCTCTGCATTGTGTGCAGAAGGTATTGTACCTGGAAGGGAGAGACCCCTTAAAGAGACAGTGCTCCTGTTGTTGCTCTGTGCAGTGAAGTGAATGCAAGTTTGGAGAGTCCACCAGTGTTTGAATTGGCAGTGGACTAGTGCAAGTGGCACCTGGCAGCACTGAACCAAGCTACAGAGGAAAGCAAGAAAACCCTCAGTGCAAGGAGAGAGAGGCAGGATGTCCATAACTGAAAGAGGAGTGTTGTTGCCCCTGGCAATGCTGCTGCAGTTAAACCAGCAGCTGTTGTGAAAAATGTGAATATATCACAACTTGCGACAGGGTCCAGCAGAGAAAAGCCCATGATATATGCAAGGCAAGAGACTGATGAGAAGCCAGGACCGAGAGTGGTTGCCCATAGCAACACAGAGGAAGTCAGTTGGGCTGTCTGTGTACCATGGAGTGTGCCTGCCAAGGGTCATGGCAAGTAGCTACAGGAGGGGCCAATACAGTGTGTTGGAAAAAGCCAGAAAAATCCTGCTGGGAGACTGAAGTCTCCCATTGCAACAGGAGGAAGATGGCCAAAGGAAAGGATGAGCTGCAGTGGAGATTTGGCTCAGCATCCCCACAAAGAAGCCTGTGAGTTCCTGCAAGCTGGGAATCACTAGGAGGGAAGTGACCTGGGAAAAAGTCATCCAGTACCATGCCTGGAATGTGGCCAGCTGGGGCACAGCATGTTTTCTTGCCCTAGGTTATGGAATATGGCTGGAGATAATATTACTGAGCACAATTTTTTGTCTGCAGGCCCAGGAGTTTCCTTTTGTGTCTGCAGGGAGTGCTAAACAATTGGAAATACCTGCTGTAATTTCATCCTGTGGCCACCAGGGAGAGTGGGCCAGTAAAAGTGCAGCAGAGAACTGGTTTGTGAGACATCGTACTCAAATGAAGATGACCCCTACTCCTGCTATGGGTAAGACTGACTTGAATGAAATGATGGCTGGAACCACTGATCTCATGATAAAAAGGACTGGTTATGAGACTGTCCATGATGATGTGAGAGTGACCCCAGTTAGTGGGGCCAATGAATGTGCTCTTGAGAGTGACTTTTCCCTGTGCAGTACCCTGTACACTGGGGAGGCAGGGGTTAAATTCAAGCTTGCACATGTGTGTGCTTCTCAAGAGGGGAATAGTGATGTGTTTAATGCCTACCAGTCCCAAGTTGGTAGTGGGCTAGGACTAACTGCAAGAGCTAAAATGCTGTAAATGTTGATAATGAAAAGTTTGCTGCTCTTGGGAAAACCCCATGTTCATGCAAAGCAAAAGCCATGGTTAAAGATGGGCTGTGCCCATAGCAACTGGTAATAAGACAGCACAGTTGTCCCTAGAAACCTCCAGGATACTTCATGTATTGGAGCCGGAGGTTGCCCTGGACAACTGCATTGTCACTCTGGTGGAGCAGAGTGGAGCTGCAACTTTTAATGGGAATGTGTTAGTGCAATCTGCTAATACTGAAAGTGTGCAGATAAATAGTGGGTTAAAACAGCCTGTTGAAAATGCAAGGGTGTGTGAGGTTTATGAAGTGCCACCTGAGCAAGGTGGTGGATGTGATGTATTGCAACCTGCTGTGGGTAGTTAGGTGTTGCCAAAGTCTGAAATGATTCATACTGACTTGTGCAATGAGTCTGCAACTAAGCCTGTCTGTTTGCATGTGTCTCCTTGGGTGGAAGGATTGGTGTTGAGGAGTACCGGCGAGTGGAGCTCACATACAATTGATTGGGACAGTTGGGGTAAAAATCTAATCTCCAACATAGATAAGGCTTTTATATACAAAAGATAAAGTAGACACTGTTTCTGCTGTGCCAGTAGGAGGGATTGCAGAAAGGTTGTACCTGAGGGCTCAGTGGCTGCTGCAGGGGTTAACCTTTGTGAAACAGATGGACCAAATAAGGGCAAGCACACAGCAGAGACTTTGTTTGTGACCCACAAAAGTGATGTTGACATGGAGTGTCAAAGTGACATTGTCACTGGTATTGTTCTGGAGCAGTTCACTGATGCTGAGCCTGAGAAGTTGGGTATAGGTCCAGCACCTGGCAGCACTCTGGTAGAGCACCAGACTGTGTTTACCTCTAGCTGGGAGGAGGTTCTGTTAATGGATACAACTTTTCAGGTCTTAGCAAGTGAGTCTCTCTGCATTTCCAGTGTCATGAAAGTCCCCAGGAAGCACGGGTCTGGTCTGGAGTCAAGGGTCTGGTTTGTAACAAAAGCACTAAAGGAGATGCTTGCACTTTGGGATGTACAGCCAATGTATACTGGTGTGTCTCCTCCACAGTCTGACGGTCTGGTACTGTGGAGTACCACTAGGTGGAGAACCGAGTGGCAGGCTGTACAGCACAAAGGAAGACCAGACTGAAATGGTTTATTTCTGAATGTATTACTAGTGTTAAAAGTTGCCTCTGGGTATGGTGCTGGATTACTTCCTGTAAAAGTGGTATATGGGAGAGGATTTAGAGAAATGGAAAGTGAGAAAAAAGCGTCTGAGGTTTCACCTCCTAACAGCCAGGTGGAAAGCATTTCATTGCTGCTATGGTCCAGGGTGGTGCTGGTCAGTTGTTGGTGAAGGGCGCGTATACTGTACCAGTGGCCAAATTACATGAGATGAAAGAGCCAAGTGTGGACTAGAAAACAGCAGAGATCCTGACTGGGGTTCAGATGGATCTGATTATAGAGACTGGGGTCACCAGTTCAACAATAGCTTTATGTGACAAACCTGATAAGGTCCCTGAGACAGGGGAAGGGATGAGAATTGCAGTAAAAAATTATATGTGGATCAGACGAGAGCTTGTCTGTTCAGTATTTGGATAGAAATCCTGATGGTATTAGAAAAGGTCAGGTGGTAGAACAGCTGCCTGCTGAGTGGGTGACACTAGGGGAGGCGGTGTCTTGTGAGGTTCCCATGGGTGATGGCTATCCTCCACTGTGTGTGCCCTTTCAGACTCTGCCCTAACCAACACTGGAAAAATGGGAGTTGATAACATTTGCAACATTGAGTGGTATAAAGTTGGTCTGAATATGTCTGTTGGTGAACCGAGAAATGTAATAATGGCACATGATAATTTCATGTCCAAAGGTACCCAGGAAGGTACAGGTAAAGGATTAATGACTGCTGAGTCTGGTATCAGAAATAAAAGGTGTTGTCCCATTACAGACACCATAGAATTATGCTCCCTACAGCCTCAGGACAGTAATGCTGAGAGAGGTATTGGGAAACCTGGGAACCCGGAAGCATGGAGGCAGAAAGATTGATCAAAAGGTTAAAATTAAAGAAGAGAAAGTGCTTTTGGAAGAGGACCCAGAAAAAAGGTTGGGAAGGACTCATTAGAGCCTGTAGCAGAGTGATAGTGAGGCTTAGAGGGAGACACCAAAGAAGACATTGGGTAGAATTTCCTTTTAGGAAAAAAGTATGGTCAGACAGGATTGGATTCCTGTAAATGGTAGCTGGCACAGAGGTGGCAAAATAAACTTCCCTCTGGTTCGAAACAAGGGGGAGGATATGTGACAGCATGGTTCCCTGTCATGGTGTTTGTCACCTAGGATTCTCAATCAAGCAGGTTGAGGGGCTCCAGGACGATTCTGTAATTTTGGAGTAAACTGTGTCTCAGTTTCCTCTGTGGTTGGTAAAGTCCATTTAGGGACCTGGAGCCTGGAGATTTCGCAGCAATCTGGGTGGGAGAAAATCTTCACTCCTGGGACCGGGATTTGGGAACAGCCAGGAGTCTGGCTGGTTGATTGTGCAGGTGGGTCCTGGGTAGAGTTGAGCGGACACCTGGATGTTCGGGTTCGGTCGAACTTTGCGGAAAAGTTCGAGTTTGGCCCAGAACTTGACCCGATCTTGACCCCGGACCCCATTGAAGTCAATGGTGACCCAAACTTTTGGGCACAAAAATGGCTCTAAAAAAGTCCTGGAAAGGGCTAGAGGGCTGCAAAATGAAGCAACATGGGGGTAAAAGTAGGACAAATGCCCTGCAAACAAATGTGGATAGGGAAATAACTTAAAATCACATAAAAAAAAAAAAAATGGAGGGAGGAGGTGGATGTGGAGTAGGAGGTTGAGGAGGCCATGACTGTGGCGGTGTAGGTGGTGGAAGTGGTGGTGGAGGAGGAGGAGGAGGTATCCAACACTGTTTTTTGTTTGTTTTTTTTTTCTAATCGGGGTAGCCCCCAAAATATTGAGACATTAAAAAAAAAAAGTATACGAATGGCTGTGTGAGACCGGTATAGATGGCTATTCTGCACAAGGTACGGACAAGTCTTGTGGGATCCATGCCTGGTTCATTTTAATAAACGTTAGCCTGTCCACGTTGGCTGTGGACAGGCGGCTGCGCTTGTCTGTGATAACACCCCCTGCCATGCTAAACACACGTGCAGACAATACACTGGCTGCAGGGCAGGCCAGCACCTCCAAAGCATAAAGGGCAAGCTCAGGCCATGTGCCCAATTTGGAGACCCAGAAGTTAGATGGGGCAGACCCATCAGTCAGTACGTGGAGGCGTGTGCACACATACTGTTGCACCATGTTGCTGAAATGTTGCCTCCTGCTAAGACGTTGCCTATCAGCTGGTGGTGCTGTTTGTTGTGGCGTGCTGCTGACAAAGCTTTTCCCCATTTCGGCCATGCTAACCCTGCCTTCTGAGGTGCTGGCGGTGCCACAGCTGCATTGGCGACCTCTTTCTCCAACTCTGCCTTCGCCTTGTGCTTCCACTGAGCCCCCGGTGTCATTTGGGAATGCCCTCAGCAGCGCGTCTACCAGAGTGCGCTTGTAGTCGCGCATCTTCAGATCACGCTCCAGTGAGGGAATTAAGGACGGCACGTTGTCCTTGTAACGGGGATCCAGCAGGGTGGCCACCCAGTAATCAGCACAAGTTACAATGTGGGCAACTCGGCTGTCGTTGAGCAGGCACTGCAGCATGTAGTCGCTCATATGTGCCAGGCTGCCCAGAGGCAAAGACAAGCTGTCCTCTGTGGGAGGTATATCATCTGTGTCCTCCATATCCCCCCAGCCACGCTCCACTAATGCCCATGAGCTGCGTTGGGTGCCACCCTGCTGTGAACACGGTTCCTCCTCCTCATCATCATCCTGGTCCTCCTCATCCTTCAGAACTGCGCCCTGGCTTGAAAATTTTTTACCTGGCCTATGCTGGTACAGGAATGCACCCTCCAAGCCACTTGTGAATGACTGGCCTGATAACCATGAAAATTACCCCTCTTCCTCCTCCTCCTGTGCCACATCCTCTTCCATCATCGCCCGAAGTGTTTTTTCAAGGAGACATAAAAGTGGGGTAGTAACGCTGATAACAGCGTCATCGGCACTGGCCATGTTGGTGGAGTACTCGAAACACCGCAATATGGTACACAGGTCTCGCATGGAGGCCCACTCCCTGGTGGTGAAGTGGTGCTGTTCCGCAGAGCGACTGACCCATGCGTGCTGCAGCTGAAACTCCACTATTGCCTGCTGCTGCTCGCACAGTCTCTCCAGCATGTGCAAGGTGGAGTTCCACCTTGTGGGCACGTCGCATAGGAGGCGGTGAGCGGGAAGGCTGAAGTTCCGCTGCAGCGCAGACAGGCGAGCAGGGTGAGAACACCAAAAGCGCGCACAGATGGCCTGCACTTTCTGCAGCAGCTCTGACATACCCGGGTAGTTTTTTCAAAATTTCTGCACCACCAAATTCAGCACATGCGCCAGGCAAGGGATTTGCGTCAAACCGGCTAGGCCCAGAGCTGCTACGAGATTTCGCCCATTATCGCACACCACCAGGCCGGGCTTGAGGCTCAGTGGCAGCAATCACTCATTTGTCTGTTCAATGCCCATCCACAGCTGCTGCACAGTGTGGGGTTTATCCCCCAAACATATCAGTTTTAAAACAGCCTGCTGTCGTTTTCCCCCTGGATGTGCTGAAGTTGGTAGTGAAGGTGTTATGCTGACCGGATGAGGAGGTGGTAGAGGAGGAGGAAGCAGAGTAGGAGGAGGAGGCAACAGGAGGCAAAGAGAAATGCCCTGCAATCCTTGATGGTGGAAGGACATGCGCCAAACTGCTATCTGCCTCAGGCCCACCCGCCACTACATTTGCCCAGTGTGCAGTTAGCGAGATATAGCATCCCTGCCCGTGCTTACTGGTCCACGTATCAGTGGTTATGTGGACCTTGCCACAGATGGCGTTGCGCAGTGCACACTTGATCTCGTCCCCGACTTGTTTGTGCAGGGAAGGGATGGCTCGCCTGAAAAAGTAGTGGCGGCTGGGAACCACGTACTGTGGGACAGCCACCGCCATCAGGTTTTTAAAACCTGTCCACCAGACGGAATGACAGCATTTCAAAGGCCAGGAATTTTGAAATGCTGGCATTCAGGGCCAGGGATTGCGGGTGGGTAGGGGGGTACTTCCTCTTTCTCTCCAGTGTTTGGGAGATGGACAGCTGTAAGCTTTCATGGGACCATGTTGTGGAAATGGTGGCGGACATAGTGACGTTGCTGTCGCATGGTCTGTTTGCTGGGTGACAGGTGACACTGGCACTGTAGAGGTGGAGGAAGAGGCCAAGGCAGCAGCAGAAGAGGAAGCAAGAGGAGGCAGAGACCTTTCTTGGATTTTGAGGTGCTTATTCCACTGCAGCTCGTGCTTTGCATGTAGATGCCTGGTCATGCAGGTTGTGCTCAGGTTTAGAACATTTATGCCTCGCTTCAGGCTCTGATTGCACAGCGTGCAAACCACTCGTGTCTTGTCGTCAGCACATTGTCTGAAGAACTGCCACGCCGGGGAACTCCTTTGAGCTGCCTTTGGTGTTGTAGGTCCCTGGGTGCGGTGGGTAGTAGCAGGCTTACTGTCTAGGGGTAGGAAGCTAGGGGCAACCTGCTTCCTCTTTTGCTGAGCTGGTGCCCCTCTGCGACCACCACCTCTTCCTCCAAACTGCACAACCACACTCGCATGACCCTCATTCCATGTGGGGTCTAGGACCTCATCATCCTCCACATCATCTTCCACCCACTCTTCACCACTGACCTCCTTGTCAGTCTGCAAACTGTGGAAAGCCACAGCAGTTAGCACCTGTGTTTCATCATCATCAGAGACGTGCTGCGGTGGTGTTTCCATGTCCTCATCCTGAACCAGAAGTGGTTGGGCATCGGTGCACTCAATGTCTTCCACTTCTGGGGCAGGGCTATGTGGATGGCCCACGGAAAGCGCACATGCAAAGTCATCAAAATGCATAAGAGACTGCTGCATGACTTGGGGCTCAGACTGCTTGGCTGATTTACAAGGGGCTGAGGTGAAAGACAGATGGCCATGGGGTTTAGGTGCCAACTCTGAGCTTTCATCAAGGGACCGGGTGGAATACAATGTGAAGGAACTGGAGGCATTGTCAGCCACCCAATCTACTATCGCCTGTACTTGTTCTGGCCTCACCATTCATTGAGCGGCATTTGGGCCTACCATATAACATTGAAGGTTCTGTCGGTTACTCGCACCTGAGGAAGGTGTTTCAGTTGTGCGTCTAGCTGGCACAGATCAACCACGTCCTCTCCTTGCAACAGGAGCTTCACCAACACCACCAACACCAGCAGCACCAGCAGCACCAGCAGCACCATGACCACGTCCCTTATTTGACGCTTTCCTCATTCTGGACGCAAATGTACTATTTAGCACAAATTTCAATTATTTGTTAAACCAGCAATGTGGACGCACTTTTTAATTTGTGCAAGAAATGCACAGCAAGGTGCAAATGTACTATGTAGCACTATTTATTAATAATAAAAAAAAGAATAATAAATTATTATTATTTTCTTTTTTGAAACCAGCAATGTAGATGCACTTTTTATTTTTGTGCAAGAAATGCATCGCTCACACCAGCTGCAGGAACCTCTCCCTACACTAGTATGAGATGATTTTAGAAAACTAATCTGTCCCTCACAGCACCACCAGGAACCTCTCCCTACTCCAGTATGAGATGATTTTCGAACGATAATTTGTCCCCAACAGCAGCAGCAGGAACCTCTCACTACACCAGTATGAGATGATTTTAGAACGCTAATCTGTCCCTCACAGTACTGCCAGGAATCTCTCCCTACTCCAGTATGAGATGATTTTAGAACGATAATCTGTCCCTCACAGCAGCACCAGGATCCTCTCCCTACACCAGTATGAGATGATTTTAGAATACTAATCTGTCCCTCACACCAGCAGCAGGAACCTCTCCCTATGCCAGTATGAGATGATTTTATAACGGTAATCTGTCTCTCACACCAGCAGCAGGAACCTCTCCCTATACCAGTATGAGATGATTTTATAATGCTAATCTGTCCCTCACAGCAGCAGCAGGAACCTCTCCCTATACCAGTATGAGATGATTTTATAACGGTAATCTGTCCTTCACAGCAGCACCAGGAACCTGTCCCTACACAAGTATGAGATGATTTTAGAACAATAATCTATCCCTCACAGCACCGCCAGGAACCTTCATCCTACTCCAGTATGAGATGATTTTAGAACACTAATCTGTCCCTCACAGCACTGCCAGGAACCTCTCCCTACTCCAGTTTGAGATGATTTTAGAAAGATAATCTGTCTCTCACAGCAGCAGCAGGAACCTCTCCCTACACTAGAATGAGATGATTTTACAAGGCTAATCTGTCCCTCACAGCACCG
>BLSH010222012.1:24665-36171 GCA_018402905.1 Glandirana rugosa | reverse complement strand
ATGATTACCGTACCGACACTAACCGGTCATTTAGTACACTGGGTCGGAGCTATACTCGACCTCAGGACATCACGACGTACAGTGTACGAGAGTCCGATCACATCCCTCTTCTACGACGGCGGCGACACTCCCTATCTAATCGCAAATCTCAACTCGCTTGGGTCTAACATTTCAAGCCCAGGCATGGCTTGAAACCCCACAGGCCCTGGGCCCGGGCTTGGGCCTGAAAAGTTTTTTCAGTCCCAAACCCAGGCCCCAAGACCATTAAAAGTTATTTCCCTGTCCCCATTTCTTTGTAGGGCACTTGTCCCACCCTTACCCCCATTTCCTTCCCTTTGCAGACCTCTAGGACTTTCCTGGACTTTTTTACAGCAATTTTCAGAACTTTTGGTAAAATTACCAGAACCCCGGACCCAAACCCTGACTTTTTTGAAAAGTCCGGGTTCGGGCCCGGGTCCCGGACACCCCAAAGTTCGGTACGGACCCGAACTTTACAATCTGGGTTCGCTCAACTCTAAACGCTAATCTATCCCTCACAGCGGCGGCAGCATCTTCTCCCTACACTAGCCTGAGAGCATGTGACATGCAGCACTACAGGACTCCAGCTCATATCGAGGCTGGGTCACATGATTTACTGGCCAATCACAGCCATGCCATTAGTAAGCTTGGCTGTGATGGCTTCTAAGGGCAAACAAGTGAAACGCTTGTTGATTGGCTGCTTTGCAGCTATTCAAAAGGCGCAAAAACATACCCGAATCCGGAACCCGGACTTTTTCTCAAATATCCGGGTTCGGGACACGGACACCCTAAAGTCTGGTACGGACCCGAACTTTACAGTCCGGGTTCGCTCAACTCTAGGCCTGGGCTAATATCAGAGTCAGGACCAGGGTTCTGAGCTTCACCTTCCCGAGGAGTCCAGGCAGGCAAGGGAGAAGCACGGAACAGTCTGAAGGAGCAGACAGAGGGCCCAACCCTGGGGGCTACAACGACAAGGAAGCTGTAAGGCCCCTTTCACACTTGTGCGACTTGTCATGCGACTTTAGACTGCAAAGTGGCATTACAAGTCGTTCCCCATGATTTCCAATGACAACCATTCATATATGTACTACTTCAAGTCGTGCCGACTTCAAAGTAGTCCCTGCACTACTTTGGTTAGACTTTCATGCGAGTTGGGGTCCATAGACCTCAAGTTTGCACAGGCATTCCCTGAAATCACTTCAAAATTGCGGCAAAATCGCATCAAAATCACGCCCGCAAAGTTGTATCAAGATCGTGCGACTTTCAAGTCCGGGCAGTGTGAAAGGGGCCTAAAGGAGAGTATCAGCTGAGGTACAGAGTGGGTACCAAACTTATACACTGGTAAAGGGTAAGGAGGACCAAGGCCAAAGCCTGAGCAACGGTGAGGCTAAAGAGAGACAGGGGGCTCTGTATTTTTCATTAGTAAACTGATGTGAAGTTGAAATTCCTGTGTGGGAATCCTGGATGGAATGTTTATACTATTTCCTTTCAATAAACGTGGGCCAAAAAGCCCTTAAACTGCATATCTGTTAAGCTTTACACTAAGCTAAATAACCTCAAACTTTACACACATAGTATACAAGTGGTAGTGGCACAAAACCAACACTAGATAGCAGTGTACTACTGAACAAAAATAACATGATACAGTGCAAAACAACACATAAAAATATACAAACGTGGGGCAGAACAATCACTTTTATTATTATTATTGTACCGGGATGTCAGTGATGTCTCTAAGAATGTTCATTGTTCTTTAAATATATAAAATATATGTATATAGACTTGTCTAAAATGTGTAGATTTCTTATGTTTCTTTAGTCGTTAAAGTTGGCAATGCTCCTTTAAGTATGCTGAAGAATTCTCACTGAGAACACGGTTTATCTCTAATAGCTGTAGAAGCAAGAAGAGGTTGTTGTGTTCAAACTAAAATGCCAACAAAATAACTTCTTAGAGTGTGATAAAGCAAGCTAAATAATTCATGAGCCTCAACCTTGTAACAATGTACCTGGAAATCAAGATAAACAATTCACTGACATCCACACTGTTATCACTCATTAGCAGTTTAGGCTTAGGGCTGCAACTCTGGTAAGAAAGGTACAGACAGACAGGACAGGAAAGGTAAAAGGGATAGACATTGCGGATTATTTAAAGGGCAATATTAAAAAAAAAAAAATATATATATATATATATATATAAAAATGGCTTATTTTTAAATGGAAACTTTCAGGCTGGTAATATGGGGGAGCTCCTACATCTGTGCTGAGATTAATATATATGCTTAGATCTCTGAAACCTCTAGATCCCAGTCTGCCATTCCAGAACCAGTGGCTTCAGTCTTATCAGTAGCACCAGGGCTTTATTTCAGCAGGAACATGAGTTCCTGCACCGCCAGCACTGAACTTATTTAAAGGCACGGGTGCTGGGGTGTGCTGGAGGGTCTATTGACACTGGCAACAGGGGGATCTGTTGTCGTTGGGTGGGATCTATTGCTGCTGGTGGGGTCCTTATGTTGCTGGGGGGTCAATTGCTGTTGTGATGGATCTATTGTTGAAGGAGGGGTCTATTAATGTGTGCTTCTGGGAGATCTATTGTTGCTGGGGGGGGGGGTCTATTGTTGCTGGGGGGTCTATTGTTGCTTGAGGTGGTCTATTGTTGCTGGTGGGAGTCTTATTTTGCTAGGTGGTCAATTGTTGTTGTTGTTGCTGGAGGATGAGGTCTATTGTTGCTGGCTGCAGGAGATCTATTTTACTCTTTTTCTTGTTATCATTACCAAATTCCATACAAATTACTTAGCACCACAAAATGATACGTGGCTCTGTATACTCTTTTTAACCAGTTAACAACCACCCTATAGTCAAATGACAGCTACAGGGCGGCTGCTTAACCCCAGGAGGGTGCGCACCCAGGAACATTAGGGACCGCCGGGTGCAGGGAACCCGGCGCTTCCCTGATTGCGGTGAATGGCAGTTCGCAACGGCCTTTTACCATGTGATGGCTCTGTCAAATGACGGAACGATCACATGTAAATAAGCCGGCGGAAGTTCCGGCTTTCCTCTCCCCTCTCCGCACCGATCGGGGCAGTGTGTGAGGAGAGGGGAAGAAAGCAGATGCAGCAGCACTGTGGGCAGGATGTGTAGTGCCCACAGCGCTGCTATGTGACAGGCTGCACCCCCACCATCCATCCATCCAGCCTCACCCAGCCAGGCATTCTCACCCAGCCAGCCATTAATGCTCACCCACCCATCCATCCTCACCCAGCCAGCCATCGTCACCCATCCATCCATCCATGCTCACTCACCCAGCCATCCTCACCCACCCATCCTCACCCATCCATCCATGCTCGCCCATCCAGCCATCCTCACGCAGCCATGCTCATCCATTCAGCCATGCATGCTCATCCACCCATCCATGCTCACCCAGCCATCCATCCATGCTCACCCACCCAGCCATGCTCTCCCACCGAGCCATGCTCACCCATCCATGCTCACCTACCCAGCCGTGCTCACCCACCCATCCGTGCTCAGTCATCCTCATCCCTGCTCATCCATACCCATCCGTGCCCAGTCATCCTCATACGTGCTCACCCATCCCCAACTGTGCTCATCCATCCCCACCCGTGCTCATCCATCCCCATCTGTGCTCATCCATCCCCATCCATGCTCATCCATCCCCATCCATGCTCATCCATCTCCATCCATGCTCAGTCATCCCCATCCATATTCAGTCATCCCCTTATGTGCTCAGTCATCCCCATCCGTGCTCATCCATCCTCATTCATGCTCAGTCATCCCCATCCATGCTCAGTCATCCCATCCGTGATCAGTCATCCCCACCCATGCCCATCCATCCCCATTTGTGCTCAGTCATCCCATCCATGCTCAGTCATCCCCTTCCGTGCTCAGTCACCCCCATCTGTGCTCAGTCATCCCCATCCGTGCTCATCCATCCCCATCCACGGCTCCTCATCCCCATTCATGGCTCATTTGTGCCTCATTCATGCTCACCCATACCACATCAGTTCTCTCCCGTGAAACATCCATGCCACTACAGTGCCCATCCATGCCACTACAGTGCCCATCCGTGCCACTACACTGCCCATCCATGCCACTACAGTGCCCATCCATGCCACTACACTGCCCATCCGTGCCACTATGCTGCCCATCCATGCCACTACAGTGCCTATCCATGCCAGCATAGTGCCTCACAATAGTGTAAAAGGTAATCAAATTAGATTTGAAATGTATGCCCCTAGGACACCTGACGGTGCTCCTGCATGTTGGGCCTCTGTATGTGGCCAGGCTGTGTAAAAGTGTCACACGTGGTATCGCCATACTCGGGAGGAATAGCAGAATTTATTTTGGGGTGTAATTTTTGCTAGGTACATGCTGTGTTTAAGAAATATTATATAAATGGACAACTTTGTTTAAAAAGAAAATGCACATTTTCTAAAAACTTGTGGAAAAAATACATGTTCAAAAGACTCATTATGCCTCCTAGAATATACATTGGGGTGTTTGCTTTCCAAAATGGGGTAATTTGTTGGGCATTTTAATTGTCCTTGTGCTCCAGGACCTTCAAAAGTGCAAGAGGTAGTCAAGAAATTATATGTGTAATTTATGCTCCTAGAATGCCTGATGGTTCTCCCTGCATGTTGGGCCTCTGTATGTGGCCAAGCTGTGTAAAAGTCTCACACATGTGGTATCGCCATACTCAGGAGGAGTAGTAAAATGTGTTTTGAGGTGTAATTTGTGGTATGCATATGCTGGGTGTGAGAAATAACCTGTGACAATTTTGTGAAAAAATAAAAGAAAAAAAATCTTCATTTTGCAAAGAATTGTGGGAAAAAATTACAACTTCAAAAAATTCACCATGCCTCTTACTAAATACAATGGAATGTCTACTTTCCAAAAAGGGGTAATTTGAGGGTTATTTGTACTTTCCTGACTTGTTAGGGTCTCAAGAAATGAGATAGGCCATCAGTACATCAGGTGTGATCAATATTCAGTGATTGACACCATAGCTTGTAGACTAAAAGGTTGGGTTCACACTAGTCCGATTCTCGAACCGACATGAGGAGCACAAGTCACATTACGTTACAAAAACAATGATTCCCTATGAGAGCCGTCTTAACTGGTCTGACTTGTGTTTTTTTCAAAGTCGGACCGGAAAAGGTTCCTGTACTACTTTTGTCCGACTTTGATCCTACTTCAGCCCATTGAAAGGCATTGAAGTCGGATCAAAGTCTTCACTGATCAGACTTTGGCATGCAACTTGTGCTCTGGGGATCATGAAGGGGAACTCCACGCCAAAAAAAAAAAAAAAAACTGGCATGGGGTCCCCCTCCAGGAGCATACCAGACCCTTTGGTCTGGTATGGATTTTAAGGGGAACCCCACGCCAAAAAAACGGCGTGGGGTCCCCCCAAAATCCATCAGACCCTTATCCAAGCACGCAGCCCGGCAGGCCAGGAAAGGGGGTGGGGACGAGCGAGTGCTCCCCCCTCCTGGACCATACTAGGCCACGTGCCTTCAACATGGGGAGTATGGGTGCTTTGGGGCAGGGGGGCTCTGCACCCCCACCCCAAAGCACCTTGTCCCCTTGTTGATGAGGACAAGGGCCCTGGCCGTTGGTTGTCGGGGTCTGCGGGTGGGGACCCCCACCCTATGTAAATGAGTATGGGGTACATCGTACCCCTACCCATTTACCTGAAAAAAAATGTACAAAAAAAACACACTCATTTACATAGGGTGGGGGGCCGGCATCTCGGGGCTCCCTTGTTAAAGGGGGCTTCCAGATTCCGATAAGTCCCCGCCCGCAGACCCCGACAACCAACGGCCAGGGTTGTCGGGAAGAGGCCCTTGTCCTCATCAACATGGGGACAAGGTGCTTTGGGGTGGGGGGCGCAGAGCCCCCCTGCCCTGAAGCACCCATACTCCCCATGTTGAGGGCACGCAGCCTGGTATGGTCCAGGGGGGTGCTCACTCGTCCCCACCCCCTTTCCTGGCCTGCCGGGCTGCGTGTTCGGATAAGGGTCTGGTATGGACTTTGAGGGGGACCCCACACTGTTTTTTCGGCATGGGGTTCCCCTTAAAACCCAGACCAAAGGGCCTGCTATGCTCTTGGTGGGGGACTCTATGCCATTTTTTTTCAAATTTGGCGTGGAGTTCCCCTTCAAGATCCCCAGAGCACAAGGTGCCTGATATTGTCGGGATCAAAGTCGGATCCCTGTTCACAAACAAATGGTCCGACTTTGACCCTATGTAGAACCGTAAATCGCACAGCAAAGTAGGATCAAAGTCGGACCGTTTTTTAGTCGGATAGTGTGAACCCAGCTTAACCTTCACAAAGACCAAATAATATACACTAATTTGTTTGTTTTTTTTTTACCAAAGATATGCAGCAGTATACATTTTTGCCAAGATTTATGAAGAAAAATTACTAATTTGCAAAATTTTATAACAGAAACGAAGGAAAATGCATTTTTTTACAAAATGTTCGGTATTTTTTTAATTGTAGCGCAAAAAATAAAAAACCCAGCGGTGATTAAATACCACCAAAAGAAAGCTCTATTTGTGTGAAAAAAAGGACAAAAATTTCATATGGGTACAGCGTCGCATGACTGAGTAATTGTCATTCAAAATGTGAGAGCACTGAAAGCTGAAAATTGGTCTGGCTGTTAAGGGGGTTTAAGTGCCCAGTGGTCAAGTGATTAAACTATCAGGTACTAAAGGGGTGTGACTACACAGCAAACTATGCAATGAAAAAAAGAGATTTTTAGTTCACACTTATTGCAATATGTTTTTCATTGTATAGTTTGCTGGGAAGGGTGTATACCAGTGTGCAGAGGGTCCATTCAGAATAGGCAGCTTCTCCAATGATGAGAGACTCCATAGAAGGTCTATAACCTACTAATGAAGGACAGGTCTATTGTTGCTGCCTGCTGAAGGGTCTGTTGATGCCTTGGGATCTATTGTTGCTGGGGGATCTATTGTTGCTGAGGGGGTTTGTTGTTGCTGCTGGAGTTCTCAAGTTGCTGGGGGAGGGGGGTTGATTGTTGTTGGGAGGGATCTGTAGTTGAAGTGAGGGTCTATTGTGGCAGGCTGCTGCAAGGTGTATTGATATTGGCAGCTGGGGGATCTATTGCTGCTGGGGGATAGGGTCTATAATTGATGGCTGCAGGAGATCTATTTTACTCTTTTTCCTGTTATCATTACCAAATTCCATACAAATTACTTAGCACCACTAAATGATACGTAGCTCTATATTCTCTAAAAGGGGTGGTACTGGGAGGTGTGTAGGGGGTGACTCCAAGGGGCGGTGCTAGGAGGTAGGTAGGGGCAGAGAAAAGGGGCGACTTAGAAGGTGGAGTACCTGCACCTATTCTCTAAGAAAAAAAACATAGCACTGATCCTGAAGTATGCAGATTAGAAGCTCTTTACTTTGATGTCACTAGTTGCATTCCAATGCGCTAGTTGCTATTCTAATTCTAAATGACAGAAGCAAGTGGTTCAGTATGACAGGCAACTAGTATTCTGAGATGGGGGGGACCAACAGTGGCCATCCACATATTTATTTTGCTGTAGCCATGTTGGGAAAGTAGTATGATTTGAACCACAATACCAGATTTCACTAAAAGGTGGTGCTGCAGTCAAAGTTTGTAATGCACTCTTCTTCCGTAATCACACAGCGGTGAATGATTTGCACAGTTCTAGCCAAAGATTAACTACTTCAACTCTGAAAGTTTTATCCCCCTTCATGACCAGGCCATTTTTTGCAACACAGCACTGTGTTATTTTAACTGACAATTGCGCAGCTGTGCGATGCTGTACCCAAATAAAATTGATGTTCCTTTTTTTCTCACAAATAGAGCTTTCTTTTTGTGGCATTTGATCACCTCTGCGGTTTTTATTTTTTGCGCTACATACAAAAAAATACCGTCAATTTTGAAAAAAATTTTTTTTTTACATTTTGCTATAAAACATTCCCAATAAAAAAATGTAAAAAATAAAATGTCTTCATCAATTTAGGCAAATATATTTTCTGCTACATGTTTTTGGTAAAAAAAAATCCTAATACATATAAATTGATTGGTTTGTACAAAAGTTACAAACTTTGGTATATTTTTATTTATTTATTTTTTTAAATAATTTTTATAAGTAATGGCAGCAATCAGCAACTTATAATGGGACTGCGACATTGTGGTGGACAAAATCGGACACCTAACTGACACTTTTGACAGTAAGTGATCAGTGCTATAAAATATGCACTGTTACTGTATTAATGACACTGGCAGGGAAGGGGTTAAAATCCGGGACAATCAAAAGGTTAAACGTGTTCCCTGGGAGTGATTACTAGTTGTGGAGGGGGGGTTGCTTTTACTGGGGGAATGTAAAGATCCATGTTCCTGCTTAGCAAGGAACACAGGATCAGCACATTCCCCTCTCACAGAACGTCAATTTGCCTTTCTCCGCCGGACCCGCTGATTGGCGGGTCGCCGGCAGCACTTGTGCACCCCAGAGCCAGAAGTGTGAAATCCCATACTAGGTATGTGATCTGGTGCAGTGCGTCCACCCTGCCGCAGAATATGGTGCGCGGTCGCTAAGATGTTAAAGAGAGAATATCTGGAATGTGTGTTATTATCGAGGGAGGCAGGGAGATGGCAGCAGAGAAAAGTTATACCTGTGCTCAATCCCAATAGCTTGTACATGTATTTAACCACTTGCCGCCCA
Source organism: Glandirana rugosa (assembly GCA_018402905.1). Taxonomy (NCBI): domain Eukaryota; kingdom Metazoa; phylum Chordata; class Amphibia; order Anura; family Ranidae; genus Glandirana; species Glandirana rugosa. The sequence continues at coordinate 27,425 of BLSH010222012.1, read as the reverse complement.
CCCACCATCAAATGACGGAAGGGCAGTGCAGCCTTAGGGGGCGCGCAGTGCGCCGATTGCAGCCGCACTGTGTTGCCAGGACACGGCGCAACCCTGATCTGTGTAAAGAACCATGGCCACATGTAAACAAGGAAGTGCTGGTATTTGGCACTCCTTGCCTCACACTGACAGAGTGTGTGGTGAGGAGAGCTGCTCAGTGGCATCTCCTCACAGAGGACATCTAGGGATGTAATCAGGGCACTGATCATCAGTGCCCTGATTACAATTAGCGCCACCAGTGCCAGCAACCAGTGCCCAAGAGTGCCAGCAACCAGTTCACAGCCCACAAGTGCCCACCATTGCCAGCAATCAGTGCCCACAAGTGTCCACCAGTGCCAGCAATCAGTGCCCACAAGTGCCATCAATCAGTGCCCATTAGTGGTGCCAGTCAGTGTTGGCTATTAGTGCCGCCTATCAGTGCTGCCCATCAGTGTCCATCACTGCTGCCCATCAATGCCAGCAATCACTGCCCACAAGTGCCCACCATTGCCAGCAATCAGTGCCCACAAGTGTCCACCAGTGCCAGTAATCAGTGCCCACAAGTGCCATCAATCAGGGCCCATTAGTGGTGCCAGTCAGTGTTGGCTATTAGTGCCGCCTATCAGTGCTGCCCATCAGTGTCCATCACTGCTGCCCATCAGTGCCGCCCATCAATGCCCATCAGTTCCACCCATCAATGCCCATCAGTGTCACCCACCAGTGCCACCTATCTGTGCCCACCAGTGCCACCTATCAGTGCCCACCAGTGCCCCCCCATCAGTGCTGCATATCAGTGCTCATAAGTGATACCTATCAGTGCCCATAAGTGCAGCATATTAGTGCCTCCTCATCAGTGCCACCTAATCAGTGCCATACCACCAAAAGAAAGCTTGATTTGTGTGAAGAAAATTATAAAAATTTCACATGGTTATAGTGTAGCATGACTTCACAATCGTCATTCAAAGTGTGACAGCGCTGAAAGCTGAAAAATGGCCAGGACAGGAAGTGGGTGAAAGTGCCCTGTATTGAGGTGGTTAAACTATCAGGTGCTAAAGGGATGTGACCACATGTTAACACTACATATTCTGGATGGACCCTCTGCACACTGCAATACACCCTTTCCAGTAAACTATGGAATGAAAAAACAGAAAATTTACTATCAGATACTTACCGTAATTTTCCTTTCCTGATAGACTCCATGGCAGCCACGTGTGGGTTTACCCCGCCCCCTTTTTAACCCCATAGGACCCTACTTAGTATAAATTTGACCCTCTGTTCAGCCCGTGTGTTTTCCTTAACTAGCTCCTCCTCTAGCATCGAGGGTGGGAACTCCGGCTGCCATGGAGTCTATCAGGAAAGGAAAATATTACGGTAAGTATCTACATTCTCCATTTTCCTGATAGCCTCCATGGCAGCCGCGTGTGGGACTTAACTAGCCACAAAAAAAAAACACATGGGTGGGATTGCTGAACAAAAAAGGTTTAATTGACACGGTCAACAGACAGAACTTTTAACCCAAATGCAGCAGAAGACAGTGACGCTGGCTCCACACAATAATGCGTCATGAAGGTATTTAGCGACGACCAAGAGGCTGCTCTGCAAATGACCTCAGGAGCTACCCGGCGTGCCGCCACCCAGGAGGTGGAGACACTGGTTGAGAGGGCCGTCACCGCCTCTGGTGGAGCCAAGCCCTGTGCCCTGTATGCCCTCTGGATGATCTGGACAATCCAGGCCACGATTGTTCTGGAAGAGGCCTTCCTCCCTTTGTTCTTTCCGGATAAGAGGACAAAGAGGTGGTCAGATTGTCTGAAGGTGGCTGTAGCCTGCAGGTATTTCTCCAATGTTCTCCCCACATCCAGGGGATGTGCTTCCCCAGCTTCTGAAGGCTTAAAGGTAGGCAGGGATATCTCCTAATTCTCGTGAAACACCGATGTGACCTTGGGTTTCGAGCCAAGCATGGGAATCAGAACCACCCGATCCGGGAAGAACATCGGGAATGACTTGCTATGCTCCAAGGCCCCAATCTCCGAGACTCTTTTAGCAGAGGTGACCACCACCAGGAAGGCTGTCTTCATGGACAGATCGCCAACTGTCTGCGAGCTTACATATCCCGAAGCAGGGTCTGCCAAGAAGTCGAGGACTAGAGGAAGGTCCCACTTTGGGAACCTCGGCTTTCTTTGAGATCGCAACCTTGCTGCACCCTTGAAGAACTGATGGATGAGTGGATGACCCGCCCAGGCAGTCCCCATGAATAGTGTTGAGCGAACCCGGACTGTAACGTTCGGGTCCGTACCGAACTTTAGGGTGTCCGTGGCACGGACCCGGACCCGGACATTTCAAAAATCGTTCGGGTTCGGTCCGGGGTTCTGCTATTTTACTCCACGTGTTGAGAAGCTGCAGGGCAGCCAATCAACAAGCGTTTCACTGGTTTGCCCTTAGAAGCCATCACAGCCATGCCTACTAATGGCATGGCTGTGATTGGCCGGTGCATCATGTGACCCAGCCTCTTTATAAGCTGGAGTCACAGTGCTGCAGTCACATGCTCCTTGGGTTAGTATAGGGAAAGGTAGCTGACGGCGTGAGGGACAGATTTTAGCCATTTTAAGACCTGATCCTGCATCCTGAGATAGATTACTTTACTACTGCTGTCTGTGCTGTTGCTCTGAGGACAGATAGCAGAAATTAGAGATTTCACATACCGCTGCACAGGAGTCTCGTTGTCGTGTCTGTCGTCATCATTTC
>BLSH010222011.1:405131-415659 GCA_018402905.1 Glandirana rugosa | reverse complement strand
CAAAATAAGTACATTAATGCTATATTGGTACATAGGCGAGCTGGAATTTTGAAAAAAAAAAGGTGAACAAAGGTGAACTTAGCCTTTAACCACTTGCCGACCAGCCGTCGTCATTAAACTGAGGTAGGTCTTCTCGTTCCCGCAAATCGTCGTAGCTGTATGTCAGCCTTCTAAACAGCTATAGCAGGCAGAGGAGCTGATGCACGTGGCCAGTGGCTGCGATGTTCACCGGCCACCCGCGATCGCTCCACAGAGAGGCAGAGTGGGGATCTGTCAATGTAAACAGACAGATCTCTGTTCTGTCAGGGGAGTAGAGAGTGATCATCTGTTCCTAGTGATTAGGAACAGCGATCTATCTCCTCCTCCAGTCAGCCCAGCTCCCACAGTTAGAAACACCTCCCAGGGAACACATTTAACCCCTTGATCGCCCCTAGTGTTAACCCCTTCCCTGCCAGTGACATTTATACAGTAATGAGTGCATTTTTATAGCACTGATTGCTGTATAAATGTCAATGGTCCCAAAAACGTGTCAAAAGTGTCAGATTTGTCTGCCGCAATGTCGCAGTCCCGCTAAAAATCGCTGATCCCCGCCATTACTAGTAAAAAATAAGTAATAAAAATGCCATAAATCTATTCCCTATTTTATAGAGGCTATAATGTTTGCGCAAACCAATCAATATACGCTTATTGCAGTTTTTCTTTACTAAAAAAATGTAGAAGAATACATATTGGCCTAAACTCTTTTTTTTTATATTTATTATAGCAAAAAGTAAAAAATATTGTATTTTTTTTCAAAATTTTCTGTCTTTTTTTGTTTATATCGCAAAAAATAAAAACTGCAGAGCTAATCAAATACCACCAAAAGAAAGCTCTATTTGTGGGAAAAAAAACAGATGTCAATTTTGTTTAGATACAGCATCGCACGACCGTGCAATTGTCAGTTAAACTAACGCAGTGCCGTATCGTAAAAAAATAATCTTCCGGTCCTTAAGTGGTTAATTATGGCAAAAAAAAAAAACTTTTTATCTCTGCACCTTCCACTAGCAAAATCAGTAGATTTTTTATTCAAAAATGTAATCTAAAACCTAAATTCCTCACTTGAAACCATGGCCAAGTGACAGGCACTGTCCAAATTCTTCTTTTATCTGCTCTGTAGTACAGAAGGTTACTTCTTGCATTGTCCTTGTCACTCCTTGGTGATGTGGAGCAAAAGGGCATGCACAGGGTCCTGTAGTCTTACAATGTCAGTTAATTGCATTGAGAGCAACTTGCAATCACTGATCTATATTTACTCAAAGAGGTGCCTCAGATGGTCACAGGACAGCAGATTCAGGTAACTAAATTAGATTTTTTAAGGTGTTTTTTTTTAATAATAACAGCAGCTTGCCTAGGAGTGGGAAACTTTTTTCAGCTTAATTATAAGTTCACCTTAAAAAAAATCTGTAAATCTACAGGCAGCCGCTCCGGTCCAATCTTCAGCGGTGGAAGCACTGTTAGGAAATGCCTGGTAAATAACGTCACCCATAGACTTACTATAGGGCTTCCGTTGTCGCTGCTTTCTCTGCACCCGCCTCCACAGAGAAGCCGCCGCTGACAGCTCAGTGTGGGACCGGACTGGAGCGGCTTCAAAAAAGGTATGTATAGCGATTTCTTCTTCACAGGGCAGATAGGTTAGTCTTAGATTGTGGATGCCTGTAGATTTACAGATTTTAGTGTTAGAGTGAACTTCTACTTTAAGGTCACACACCTGGAACAAGCATACATATTTTTATAAGTGTTCCTAATCTCTGTACTTCTACAGCAACTCTATCCATATAAAAAAATCAGTGCAGATATTCTCTCTTGAACTTCTGGGAGTGTCAGTCTCTTTGGCCCCCCAAAGTTCTCACTTGTTCTTTTTGACATCTTTGTTGACATCTACTTTAATCCTGTCTTCAGTTTGGCTGTGCAAGCAAAGTTAGCATTTCATTTGCTAGGTGAAGTTAGTAGACTAGGGTAGCTGTAAAAGGAGCATTCAGCATTGACAGCCTACATAATTCTCTCATGACTGGTGTACTTTAAACACGTATTGATATCAAAGCTCCTCATACTGTGTGTCTTCATAATGTAACTCTTCAGGCACATTATTATCATTGCAAGTTGGAAAATTAGCTAACTTTTCTGGGTTGTGAATTTTATCAAAAGTGTCAAAAGTGATGATAAAAAGCAGGACACGATTATTATAAATCTGTGCTAAGGTTTGAAACTTCCATCGCAAAATAGATGACCTCGACCAAATAAAACAAGAAAATTAGCTATAATCACAGATGCCTTTTAAATTAGAGCTTAATCATGTTTTGGTAAAAGCACAAATCTTGATAATGCCTCATGTCATTTTATTGTTTTAGCAAATAATATAATTACCCATTTATAGGGCAGTTAACAATAGACAGATGTTTTTCGATTAAGAATAAGTTATACTTTCTGCCATTTTGCCTTTGCAAGTTGCACGTTATCATGCAAGTGTAATGCAAATTAGCCAAGGAAGATGTCATTTGCTGTCAAAAACGTCTCTAAGAAATTCCAAAACTCAGCATAACATTTTAATAAAATTGGTTTATGTCAAAAAAGAATTTAAAATTCAGTCCATTTAACACAAAGGTCATCAGTGTTACTGGTCCAGTTCCATACATTATCGGCATGCACCATTAATGATCTATTCAGAAATCTTTGAGGACAGGGCTAAGGCTAGAGCATATTTAAATGTCAAATGTTCTTTTAGTCAAGCATGAAAAAACATCAGTGAAAATTAATATGTTAGGTTGAATATATTTTTTATTTGAGTTTTTCAATACATAAACATAATCCAAACAACACAGTAACCAGTGTATAGTGAAGCGAACATAAACATAAAAATTCTCCATAGGTTACCTTGTAGGTTGACATTGTTGAAAGTCCAAACAAGATATACATAGCTGTAGGAATGTCACAGTAATGCATACTTCTTGTAAATCTTGTAGAAATGTACATTCTCATTTAAAGTGGTTATTGCAATGGATGTCAACAATGCTGTGCCTTAATCTATACATACTAGATTAAATAGAAAAGAGGGAAAGAAAAGAAAAAAGAGAGAGAAGGAGGAAGAAGTAAAGTAATAGTAAAGGTGGAGTAAGAGATCCTAGAGATATTTAAGCAGCAGAGACCTTAAGGGTCAGGTGAGAAAACACATTTAAACATTCCAATTCAGAGAGATGTGCCCATGTCATGCCACCTTCTCCAGCCAAAAGAGACAGGGTTTGAGATTCAATAGGGCTGAGTATACCTATCTATAAGAAAGATTCAGTCACTGGGTTGTTTGCCCAGTAGTTTGTCAGAGGCTGAATAATGCAGCCAAATATACCATGTATGTAGATGCTTTCCCCCGATATCTAGTTCCTTTGCCAACATTTCCTCCATGAGCATGGCGTCATTTATTAAGTCTACCCATTGTTGTAAAGGAGCAGTCACAGATGATTTCCAAAATTTCGTAATGAGGTGGCGGGCTGCTGAAAGGAAAAATCTAAGTAGGTTCGATTTATGATGCTTAACCATTCCTGGCAAAATGGACAGCAGAGCAATATGCGGAGAAGGGGATAGAGAATCGTCATACATTTCATTATAAATAGCAAAAATTAGTTGCCAAAATGTTTGGATAAGGGGACATTCCCACCAGATGTGCAGGTATGATCCCGCTCCCCTGTGACAGCACCAACATGAATCTGTGGTCCCAGGAAAGAGTCTATTGATAGTGACCGGGCCTCTGTACCATCTGGCCAGCACTTTATAATTTTTTTCCTGAGTAAATGTCGAGATTGAGGAGGCACGGGTATAGAGGAACGCCTTCTGCCAGTCTGCCCTTACAATCTCCCCCCCCAAATCCCTAGCCCAGATGCGCGTAAATGTTGGTAAAGCATTGTGAGTGTGAGCCAGGATCATCTTATAGACAAAAGACAAGATATGCCTAGGCAACTGAAAGAGACTACACAATTCCTCGAACCCTGTTAGGGTCCTATGAATTTGCCCCGATCAGTGAAGAGTAGTGCAATATTTTGCTAAGAACTGCTTGGTGAGCCAGTCTGGTTGTATGTTTTGACTGTCTGGATGGATTAGGAATTCTCTTGTGCTAGAGTGGATGAATGAGCGTGCGACAGGCCAGGAGGCCCTCTCGTATGAGTGGAGTCTCGATGGAGTGTCACTGTCGGCTATTGCTGGGTTGTCAAAAAGGGGTCACAGTGGGCTGGGTTCGGTGGATAAGGCGTATGTGTCCCTGCGTCGATACCAGAGAGATAGCATCTCTGAAGTGAGGGGAGACAATGAAGTCATAGATCGATAGGACGCACCATGTCCCCAAAATAAAGAACACAGGTCAAATGGGGACAGATCTTTCTCTATTTTAATAGAGAGTCAGGGGTCTCGGGAACCACTCCAGTGCTCTTGAGAAAATAGCAGCATCGTGGTATATCTCAAAGTCAGGGAGACCCACTCCCCCATTTGGTTTGGGAGACCAAAGGACTTTATGTTTGAGCCTAGAAGGGTGGTGTTGCCATAAAAAATGTTATGGCCAGTGTTCTAATGGTGCGCAAGAAGGCTGCTGGTAGGGTAATAGGGAGAGCCTGGAACAGGTACAGAAATTTCGGTAGTATATCCATTTTGAGAACGTTCACCCTCCCAAACCACGGGATTTTAAATTGGTTCCAGGACTCCAAGGAGCATCTTATTTTAGTTAAGAGTGGGCTAAAATGAAGAGAGTAGATCTCATTGAAGTGGCGGGGTATTTCTACACCTAGATATTTGATGGACTTGGTCTGCCAATGAAATGGAAATTTTCTTTGTAAGGTGTGCTGGGTGTGGGTGGGCAGAAATACATTTAATGCTTCAGTTTTGTCAATGTTTAGCTTGAAGTTACTGTATTGTCCAAAATGTTCTCTTTGAGAATTGAGGGGATGCTTACGCGAATTTGCGTGACATATAGGAGCAGGTCATCCACATATAGGGACAGTTTGGAGTGGGTTGATGGTGTAAGTATCCTGTGAACGGAGTCATTTTGGCGGATAGCCTGCACTAGATTTTCGATTGTGATAACAAAAAGTAGGGGGGGTAGAGGACACCCCTGCCTAGTCCCGTTGTTGATTTTGAATGTCTCCGATTGTGTACCATTGACCAGAACTGATGCCACGAGGCCCCTATAAAGAGCCAGTATTTTGGCCAGAATTTTAGGTCCCAATCCCACCTGCTCGAGTTATGCCTGTAGAAAGGGCCAACTGACCCTGTTTAAGGCCTTCTAGGCGTAGCAGGCCAGCAAGCAGGTGGGGATGTGTTTCTGTTGTGTGAATGGAGGGTCTTTTTGTGTTGTCTCTAGCTTCACGACCAGGGACAAACCCAACTTGATCTCCATGGATCAGCGTTGGCAATTTGGAAGCAATACGAGTGGCTATTATCTTAGAGAACAATTTAAGATCCACATTTAACAGCGGTATGGGTCTAAAATTGCTGCATCTTGTAGGGTTTTTCCCTGGCTTTGGGAGGATCACTATTTGAGCCAATAGCATCTGTTGGGGGATGAGATTTGTGTCATTTACTTCCTCAAAGGCCTTTGCCATAATGGGGGCCAGTAGGGGAGCGAAGGTCTTGTAGAAACGTGGAGTGTAACCGTCCGGACCAGAGCTTTTCCCATTTTTGAGGCCTTTTATGGCGGAAAGAAAATCAGAAGTGGTGAAAGTGGAGTCCAAATCATCAGCTTCCTCCTTAGTCAGTGTTGGCAGCGCCGTTTCCTTAATGTAGTCAGACAAGGTTTGCGAGGTAGTCTGGTGTGGTGTGTGACTATGTTGACCCAGTGGGAGATTATATAAGGAGGAGTAATAGGATCGGAATTCCGATGCTATGGCGAAATTGTCTATCAGTTTGTGGTTAGTAGAGGAGAGTATGTGAGGAATGTTTTGTTTGCGTCATGATGGATGGATGACTCTGGCAAGATGCTTGCCGCATTTATTAGCCTGGCTATAATGTATGTGTCTCGCTCTATCTCTGGCAATCAGGGACTGTTCCGTTAACAACTGCAGGAGGTCCCACCGCGCATTAGATAGTTTGATCTGGAGTTTAGAGTCAAGGGTGCTTTTATAATTAGCCTCTAAAGAGGCTATGAGGGTAAACAACCATTTGGTTTCGGCTGTACGGTCCCGTTTCAGTCTGGAACCATGTTGTATAAAGATCCCACGGAGGACGCACTTTAACGTCTCCCATTTAGTCATTGCCGAAGTTGTGTCATCTCCATGTATAATCGTGAAGTCTGTTATAGCTTTAGATATCTCAGTTGTGCAGACTAAATCTGAAAGCAAATTGTTGTTCAGGCGCCAAGTTGTCCTGCGGGGCAAGCTAGGTATCCGGCCTAGAGTAGAATGGACCGACGTATGATCCGACCACACCTTAAGGCCTATGGTGCATTTTGGGCCAAGGTGAAAAAGGGATTGTGATAAGAAAATGTAGTCTAACCTGCTGTACATGTTGTGTGCAGTGGAGTAAAATGTGTAGTCTCTCTCAGTAGTGTGTAGTATCCTCCAGATGTCCACCAAAGTGAGGTCAGCAAGCTCATGGCACATCCTGGCTAGGGTGGAGGCGGGGATCTGAGACTTACCAGTGGATGAATCAGGCAGCGTTCAAGTCTCCACCCAAGATCATATTAGATGTCCCAAACTCCACCAAGGGCATTCCTTGTAAGAGTAAAATTTGAGAGCGGGGAGCGCATGCGCAGGATCTCCGAGATGGCGGCTTAGTCTCGAAGCTCCGCACCGCCCAGTCCTCGCAGCCTGACTTTAGCAGCCACCTGGGACAACAACCCCACAAGTCAGGAGTCCATGGCAGCTGGAGACGCCAGGTTAGCCTTCGGGGGTCCACAAGCCAGTCAGTGCCCCAGTGCAGTCTACGCCGGTGGCGGCTGTTAGGCGAGGCCGCGGTCGTGGCCTATACATGAGGAGGAGCTGCACAGCCAGGTAACAGGAGACCGGGGGACGTGGACACCCGCTGCTCCCAGGACTGGGAGAGAGCCTTACCCAGCATCCCCCCGGGGGATTCAATAAAACCAGGGGCCCCGCTTGCCTACACTTTCGCAGGGGGGGTCAGGCTGACAATTGAAGCCAGGACCGCCGGGGACTCCCAGGTCGCCACAGCTGCCTTGATATTCCCCCCACCGGTGACTAACAGAGGGACTCCTTCTCCCCTCTGTGGATCTCCCCTCTTCTTGGGATAGCCCCGGCTTTTCCCGCCAGCCCTTAGGCTCAAGAACATTCAGGACTGTCTGTAATATATAGCACATGGATGGAATTTGAGTTTAGATCTGTGGCACCCCGCATTTGATACCCCCATAGTTCTTGCTTCAATCACCCTCAATATCAAGGCCTCTCTCCTTCCATTATAGCAAATCAGGATAGAGTCACTCTTCCTCTCTCTTCTATTCTAAGGTACCCGCTTGCAGGGATCATTTCCCATGTACACTAATCAGCCCCCTAAACCGAATCCTATGCCCTCTGGGACCCAGCCAGATCCCAAGGACAAACCTGAGGACATGGAGGCAGTAGCGGAAGGGTGTTCACAAATTCTCCCTGCCCAAGCTCCACTGGTTCCTGATTTCAACAACCCCCAGGCCCTGTCCCCAGCATCCACAGTTCTTCTGGAAAGGACCCTGGATGAAATGTTCGCCTCCCCGAACGGGGAACGAGCTCCTAATCCAGACAACCCGGGTATCTTGGGGTCCCCCTCCCCAGCACTGCACTTGGACCTGAGATTTATTATGAAAACCTTCTCTAAGATGTTATCTAAAGGCTTGGCCCAAACTGCCTCCCAAATTACCTCTACTATCCAATCGGGCCTTCAAAACTTAGGCTCCAGGATTGACGTAATTGAACAAAAGACAGACCAAACAATAGTGAGAGTGAATCATAATACTTCCCGCATCCAGGACCTCCAAGACCAGCTGGAGACAGCCATCTCCAAGATAGAGGACCTTGAGAACCATTCCCGCAGATTTCAAATCCGGGGGATGCCGAAATCCATCACGGACATTCCGGGGACAGTTCGCTCCTTCATCAAAGAAATTATTCTTGACATTCCAGATCACAGGCTGGAGCTTGATAGGGCCCACAGAGCCCTCCAGGCACCTCGCTCGGATGGGTTGCCTAGAGATATTGTAGTCAAACCTCACTTTTTCGCAGTTAAAGAGGAGATTATGAAGCTCACACCAGGAATATGCCTCAGTTGTCCTTTCAAGGCCACTCTATTCACATTTTTGCTGACATTTCCCCGGCCACCATTCAAAAGAGGAGGACCCTGAGACCCCTGCTTGAGGTCTCCATCAAATCCATCAAATGTTGGATGTCCTTTCCCTTCCTCCTTACCTTCTCCTTCAAAGTCAAAAATTACGGCTTTTCCTCTTTTCATGAAGGGGAACACTTGCTAGTTAAACTGAATCTTATCTCTCTGGAACCTGGTACCACACTTCTCTCCAAATCAGTTGGCTCCTCTAAACGCCCCTCACCTCAGAGTCCAATTCCCCCGGTGTGGAAGAGCCAACAATCCAAGAGGTCCAAGGACTCTCATCCCCCTGACCTTTCCAAGATTCATCTGGGGTGTTGTTTAAGGTTGGAAAGGCTTTAAGAAAGCTGAAACTGATTGAAAGTGACTTCTTTTGTGAATCTTGACTATGACCAGTTACCCCGCTACAGGGTTGTTTGTTCCCTTTGTTAGCATTGACTTTTCAGGTTACTTATGATCGTGAGACTCATTTTGGGTGCTCGGGGGGGATCCTTTTCGCTGCTCACTTTGGTCCGGGGTCCACCCTGCTCCTTGGTCCCATTGATGTGGATGGTCACTGGGGGGGTTAAGACCCAGGACTGGAGGGACCAGGTGACTTTTTTGGGGGCCCCCCTGATGCCCTCATCATTAAGGTACCTCCTTCACTTTTTTTTTTGCAGGAATATTATCTGGCTTTATTCCTATCTCTGTTAACTGAGTCTGTTGGGTCTCTGGTGAAATGTTGGGATGTTAACTATAGTTTTGGGTTGGGTTGCCGGGTGGTCTCCTGGTGGCCCCTTTGGGGCGTGCCCATCCTCCCCGCCTCCCTCCCCTGGCACTCCTTCATGTGGAGGGGGGCCTTGGGGGGTCATCTTGGTAATGTGGTCGTGTTTCTCTTATGGGGTCACTCCCAGTAGTATCACAAGTTATGGGTTGCTTAGGGGGTGGGGCGGTAAGCATGCTCCTCCCTTTGCTTTTGGGCTCTACCATTTGGTTCGCCCGGGAGCAGATATGAAGCTGCCAATCAGGCAGATGTTACAACATCAGTTTCGGGACATGGGGGCTGGTCTTCTGGCTCCCATCCCCCGATTTCAGAAGGGAATGGAGATTTTGGGCCATTCCCCCTCCTTTCTACTTCCTCTTTTATCCATTCTCAATTCTCTCTTTCTCTTTCTTCTTCTCCTCCTTCTTTTTGTTCCTCCCCAGGCACCAGAGCGGTACCCCACCGAAGGGCATGAAGAGTTCCAGACCTTCCCCGGTGAGAAATGTAATACCATGATTTCTGCTTCTACTTCCTCTTTTATCCATTTTCTTTTCTCTCTTTCTTCTTCTCCTCCTTCTTTTTTTTCCTCGCCATGGCACCAGGGCGGTACCCCACCGAAGGGCATGCAGAGTTCCAGACCTTCTCTGGTGAGAAACGTAATACCATAATTTCTGCTTCTGATCATCAGTGGCGCATGTGCTTTCCTTGATTTCCAACATGACACCCTCTCCTAATCCTTGAGGAATCTTAAAAGTAGCTTCTCATAATGTTCAGGGCCTCAACTCCCCTATAAAGTGTAAGAAGTACTTCCAGAGATTGTCCGCCTTCAGGGAATCCCAGCCAACATTGTATCCGACCGAGGGGTGCAATTTACATCTTGGGTCTGGAAGGTCCTCTGCTCTCTGCTGGGAATTGAATTGGCGTTCTCCTCCGCCTATCACCCCCAGACCAATGGCCAGATGGAGGGAACGAACCAAACACTGGAGCAGTACCTCAGATGCTACTCTTTGTTCTCTCAGGATGATTGGGCCTCCCTGCTGCGGGTAGCTGCCTTATTTAAACACATTAGCACAGTGGTTCTCAACTCCGGTCCTCGGGACCCACTAACAGGCCAGGTTTGCAGGATAACTGAAATACATCACAGGTGATATCATTTGCTGCTCAGTGATTGAAGTATTCTAGTCTGCATCTCCCCAAGGCAATTCTTAAAATTTGGCCTGTTAGTGGGTCCTGAGGACCGGAGTTGTTCACGTTCGTAATCGCCGTTATTCTTTTCACTGTCTGATTTTTCTTCTTCCTTGTCTATCAGTCCTATGTCCTTCGAGTCTTTACGTGTGATTTGTGACATCTAGTCTGTCGTCTCAGACACACGAAGATTCCGTCACCAAGAGTTGAGGCCAGGAGTCCTGGGTGATTGTCCGGTTTAAAATTCTTAACGGAACCCCTCTACGTCTGATCTTATGA
>BLSH010222011.1:357585-372617 GCA_018402905.1 Glandirana rugosa | reverse complement strand
AACATTTAACTGCAAAGGATATAACTGGTGACCCACCGTGTAAAAAAGGAAAAAAAGCCAAAAGCCAAAAACCGAAAACCGAAAAAAAGGAAAAAATGTGCCACCCAGTGGTCAATATAGGAAACGTCAATTTACAAATTGCGGGGAGTTCCAATCTTACCCATTACACTGGCTGTGATTGTAAGCAGCAGGAGCAAATGGCTCCCGCTGCTGTGTGAGCCAATGAGGAGAGTGATACCCAAGAGAGCTGCTGCTCTCATGCACATCACTGGATCAAGATGGGGCTCAGGTAAGTATAAGAGGGGGGCTGGGGGGGGCGAGTTGCACCTAGAAGGTTTTTTTACCTTAATGCATAGAATGCCTTTAGAACCACTTGAAAGTGAGTTGCATTTGGTTTATGAACAGTTCAATTTCTTAAGAGTGCCTGCAGCTACAGAAGTCAGTGTGGGTTTGTTTTAACTACTTGCCACCCTTTCACAGTTTACTGTGGGCAGGTGGCACAGGCAGACCTTTTTGCTTTTTGGTTTGACTGGACACAACATTAATTTGGCAGCTGATTTCAGCCAATTTTGGCTCAAGTCAGCTGATCAGCTATGTCCAATCAAACACAGAGTTCTGTGTTTACAAAAACACAGAACTCTTTGTACTGTGAACAGCAAGTTGGCTGTTTCTTCTCCCTGCAAAGCATGGAGAAACAACAACCAGATAGTAAAGTAAAAGCAACACACAATACACATTGTTAGGCACACAGTTAAACCCTTGATTGTCCCTAGATGTTAACCCCTTCCCAGCCAGTGTCATTAGTACAGTGTCAGTGTACAGTATTATCACTCATCACTGTATTAGCAGCACTAGCGTTATCAGTATCAGTTACTGACCCTCATAGATAGTGTCTGTTAGCGCCAGGTAGCCCACCACCCTATCACAGTCACGCGGCTGCTTAAATTCCAGTATATACAACATAGTTGGAGAAACTATATTTTTTTCACAAACCAATTAATAAACATTCATTGGGATTTCTTTTATTAAAGACATGTAGCAGAATACATTTTGGACTCACTGTATGATGAAATTTTATTTTTTATTTTTTTAATTGGATGTTTTATAACAGAAAGTAGAAAATATAGTTTTTTTTTCAAACTTTTCAGTTTTCTTTTCCTTATATAATAAAAAATGAAAAACCCAGTGGCGATCAAATATCACCAAAAGAATGCTCTATTTGTGTGGAAAAAATGTTATAAATTCCATTTGTGTACAGTGTTACATGACCAAGCAACTGCTAATTAACCACTTGCCGACGGCTGATCGGCATTTGACGGAGACAAGGTGGCTTTGTAACGCGAATTGCCGTCATATGACGGCGGCCGCGAGATCGCGCTCACTGTGTCCGGGGAGGGCCAGGGAGCGGGTTCGGCGGATACGATGCCCTCCCCGGAGTGAAAGAACGGAGGTTTGTGTAAGTAAACACGGACCTCCATTCTGTGAGGGGGGAAGGGCTGTGATCACAGCCTTCCTCTACACGGAAGCTGTGATCGCTTCCCTTCCCCAGCTAGGGCAGTCCCCCCACAGTTAGAACACGCCCAGGGAACAGTGTTAACCCTTAGAGCGCCCCCTGCAGGTTAACCCCTTCACTGCCAATGGCATTTACACAGTAATCAGTGCATTTTTATAGCACTGATCGCTGTATAAATGCCAATGGTCCCAAAAAAGTGTCAAAATTGTCCGACATGTCCGCTGAAATATCGCAGTACCACTAAAAAGCGCATATCGCCACCATTACTAGTAAAAAATTTAAAAAAAAATAAAAACCCCAGAAATTAATTCTCATCATCCGTAAACACGACCACTTTTGCGCAAACCAATCAATAAACGCTGATTGCGATTTTTTTTATCACAAATATGAGGAAGAATATAAATCAGCCAAAACCGATGAAAAAAAATGTTTTTTTATATTTTTTTTTTGGATTTGTATTTTAGCAAAAAGTAAGAAATTTGGGTTTTTTTGCAAAATTGTCGCTCTTCTTTTGTTTATAGCGGTGATCAGAAATGACACAGAGGTGATCAAATACCACCAAAAGAAAGCTCTATTTGTGGGGAAAAAAGGACGCAAATTTCGTTTGGGTACAACATCGCACGACCGCGCAATTGTCAGTTAAAGCGACGCAGCGCCGAATCGCAAAAAGGGCTCTGGTCCTAAAGGGGGAAATCCTTCCACTCCTTAAGTGGTTAAATTAGCACAGTGCTGAATAGCAACAAATGCCCTGATCATTAAAGCGGTTGCCCTGTCTCCTGTAAAACAATTAAAATTTAGCAGCTACAAAAACTTGTAGCTGCTGACTTTTAAAAAAGCAGGCACACGCCTGTCCCACGATCCAGCAGGGTGCTCACCCCAGCCAGTTTCAACTCCTTTCTTCTCTCCTCGACGCCAGCATCTTAACTGTGGGCAGCTTGCAGCTTCACAGCTGGGTGCCCACTGCTCCAGTGCCATGTCAAGCTGACCAAGATTGCGCCACACTACACATGTACGAGATCGGTAGGTGCATGCTGGGTAGCCAGCATGCACAGAATCCAGTAAGAAGGACACTGCAGCTTCAGATGCCCACACTGGAGATGGCCGTGCTGTGCAGGAACTTCACAAAGTAAGAAAATGATGCTGCACAAATAAAAATCCAGCATACCTTTGTTACATTGCACGAGGCATGAGTATTCTAGGGGTATTTTTATCATAAAAGTAATATTTTGTCTGGAACTCCGCTTTAAGAATGTGTAAATATTTTAACCACTTTAGCCCCAGCCGCTGCAGTTAAACTGCAGCAATGTTGTTAGTTCCCATGAATTGCCCTCATTGTACATCAGTCACGGGAACGGGTATTGTGGGCATGCCCACTGGGCTGCGGGGGGCCAATCAGTGGGTGGGGCGGACTTGATGTCTGCCGGCCAACCGTGATCATTCTCTGCAGAGATAAATGTGTAAACAAGGCAGATCCCTGCTCTGACAGGGGAGATCACACAGATCCTGTCTTCCTGCTATGCAGAAAGATGGATCTGTGTGATTCCCCAGTCACACAGCCCCCCATACAGTTAGAAACACCTCCTAGGTAACACATTTAACCCTTTGATCTCCCCTGGTGTTAACCCTTTCCCTGCCAGTACCATTAGTACAATAACAGTGCATATTTTTAGCATTGATTACTGTAATAATGTCACTGGTTTCAAAAAAGTGTCAAAAATGTCAGTTAAGTGTCCGATCTGTCCGCCGCAACGTCGCAGACCCGCTAAAAATAATTGATCGCCGCCACTACTAGTAAAAAAAAAAATTATTAAATAAAAATGCCATAATTCTATCCCCTATTTTGTAGACGTGATAACTTTTGCACAAACCAATCAATATACGCTTACTGTGATTTTTTTACCAAAAATATGTAGCAGAATACAACTTAAACTTAAACTGATGAATACATTTTATTTTTTTGGAAATGTTTAATAGCAGAAAGTAAAAAATGATTTTTTTTTTCAAAATTTACTCTCTTTTTTTGTTTATAGCGCAAAAAATAAAAACCACAGAGGTGATCAAATACCGCAGAAAGAAAGCTCTATTTGTGGGGAAAAAAGGACATCAATTTTGTTTGGGTACAACGTCACACAACTGTGAAATTGTCAGTTAAAGCGACGCAGTGCCGTATCGCAAAAAATGGCCTGGTCATTAAGGGGGAAATCCGTGGGTTTACTTCCTCAATATAACCCTGTAAAGTAGAAGCATAATGGGCTACTATACATCACATAGTAGCCCATCATGTGCCACTTACCTGCAAACAAAGCCTGCGGCTTCCAGTGATGTCCCCGCTCCAGGCTGCATCCATCTTCTGCCCCTCTTCCTTCCGGGGCCGCGACTCCGGCCAGTCACAAAGTTGACAGTCACGGCACAGGGTCAGTGGAGAAACGGCACATGACGTCGGCACATGCAAAACACTGCATATCTCCTGAACCATGCAGGTTTGGGAGATATGCAGTGCACCTACAGGTAAGCCTTATTATAGGCTTACCTGTAGGTTAAAGTGGTTATCACAGGTTGACAACCACTTTAAGTGGTTAATGTCCATAGTTTGTCCAGGGGTCCATCTTAAGAATACAAATGTTAGGTATAATGAATTAATACATGTGATACTTTTGTAATGAGTGCATTAGTGGATTAAATAGTACTCTTTATTTTGGTTCTGTTTTAGGGTGAAGGTTTATGTCAGTTAGATTGCAGAGGTAGGAGCATTTCTAACACTAAAAGAACCATGAAACACAAAATACCAATATTTATGATCTCTGACAAAAAGCCACACAAGTCTACTGTTGTTGTGACATGCTCATAGTGCCATTTAACGACATAAATATATTTTTCTGCTTATGTGATGTTTAATGGTAGTATCGGTTGCACAGCTATTAATATGAATTGTCATTCTGTAAGTTAAAGCACAAACAACTGTCTTGTCAATGCAAAGCTTACTACACCATAGCTAATTGGCCTAGTGGAAATAATTGGCGCTGTGAGCACATAATACAGCCATTAGTTGGATAATAACTCATTGACTATACTATCATCCATGGAAAACATTACATATATTTCTCCTTGAGGGTATTATGGTGAAAGTAACATTTAATAATTTGTAATTTTTTGATTGCTTGAGTGGTTCAAAATAATCATAATAAATATGAGTCATACTACTGGGGGAGACTTGTAGATATGAGCAGCGCAGGTGTCATTTCATTAATAAAAAGTAGATTTGCTCTTTGAAATGGCAGTGTGTGTTTATGAATGAATTTACTTACATTAGCCTGTCTTAGTTTGTGGATATGATGATGAATATACAACGTACTACACGTCCCTGCGTCAGAATGTCTCATGAAAGTCGCTCTGAAGTACACTGATCCTCAGTATTTCTCTCTAGCTGTGACTGAAGAAGACGTAAAAAAAACTACAGGTGGGAAAAAAGATTTGCTATGATGACAGTGCTGTATCGCTATGCATCAATGCCCAATGCTTAAATATTAGGGAAGAGCCAATCAGCCCTAAGTTTGAATTCTGAGCTTGAATCCTATTAAAATCAATGGGAATCAAATCTGTAAAATTAAAAATGCCCATTTCTGGGCTAAGAGGCAAAGGAGTTATAAAAAAATAGCTTTGGTTGGAGGAAAGGGGGGGGGGGGGCAAGTGCCCGAGGGACTGTATCAATCCAAAGAAATATTTGTAAAAGTTTCCATTCGACCAGGAGCAGTGATTTTTTTCAAATGCTTGAAGTGGAACAATAAAAATTCCCAATTCTTTTAACCGATTGCCGACCACGTAACTTAGATATACAGCAGCAAGGCGGCTCTTCTGCGCAGGATCACAGACCTAGTATGTGATCCTGCACTTCCAGGTCTGGGCCGCGGATGCACACCGCCAGGCAATCCGCTCCTGCTGTAATTATATACTGCGGGAGCTGATCTGCAGGTACCACGGACTCGATGTCTGCTGGCACCCGCTGATCATTAGGCAGAGAGCCAGAATTGTAGTCTACCTATGTAAACAAGGCAGATCACCATTCTGTCAGTAGGGAGGGCATGGATCCTGTGTTTCTGCAAAGCAGGAACATGGATCCATGCCTTCCTCTAGTAAAAGCACCTCCCACACAGCACACAAGCACTGGCTAGGCGCACAGTTAGCCCTTTAATCACCCCTGACGTTAACCACTTCCCAGCCAGTGTCATTAGTACTGTGACAGTGCATATTTTTAGCACTGATCATTGTATTAGTGTCCATGGTCCCTAAAAAGTGTCAGTTAGTGTCCGATGTGTTCGCCGCAATATCTCAGTTTTACTATAAGTTTCAGATCTCTGCCATTACTAGTAAAAAAAATGTAAATTCCAGAAATATATCCCATAGCTTGTAGATGCTATAACTTTTGCGCAAATCAATCAATATACGCTTATTGAGATTTTTTACCAAAAATATGTAGCAGAATACATATTGGCCTAAATTGATCAAGATATTAGATTTTTTACATTTTTTAATTTTCAGAAGTTTAAATGTCATAGAGTGAAAGATGACATTGAGAGAAGGTTGCCTTGAGAGGAGTACAACAATGCCATTGAAGAAAGAGTATATAACAAGAGAAAAATTACTAAAGACTACTGTATACCACAAAAAGCATTGAAGACTAAGGCTGTCTAACATATACTATTAGTGTTATTTCATTAGGGTGGGGTATGAGACATTTGCTGATACCATGTAAGTGTTACGTACCTGGTGGTGGAGTCTGACTTACGCAGAGGTAACCTCCCTTGCGACCCTGATTCGTGAACCCCTGATAGAGCAAACAGGAGGTCCAGGAGTGAGCATGGCACGAGGGTTGAGTTGGTCACCAGTGACAGTTGTAGTAGCTCTTCCGGTCTCATGCAGGTTTTGAAGAATGGTGGTACCGGCAGGGTCGGCAACTGGCTGGCGGTGCAGTACAAGGGAGCAGGCAAAAGAGTAGTCGGGTACAGGCAGAGTTGGTTAACAGACTGGAAGTAGAGGTACAAGGGAGCAGGTAAAAGAATGGTCATGGAAGCCGGGGTCGGTGCAGGCGGCGATCAGAGCAAGGTCAACACAAGCTGGATCACAGGAACAGGTCAACAGATAAGCAGGTAGCTTCAGGCCGTCTTGGCGCCTTCTGGTGTGCCCTTCATGGGCAAACAGTGCGCCATCTTGGTCAGACGGTCCACGACCACAAAGATAGTAGAGTACCCCGTAGATGGTGGAATGAAGTCCATAGAAATCATTGACCATGCTCGTTCGGGTACCGGAAGTGGTTTTAGTAGCCCCCCTGTTTTTGTTCCGGGCACAAGTGGGGCAGGAGCCGACATATTTTTATATACTTTTCAGACCCAGTTTGAAGATGGTCCACATCCACCTCCATTTTTGATTCTTTTATGTTTTTAATTTTTTAAAAATGCTTTTAGTTATCTCCCTGTCCCCATTTCTTTGTAGGGCACTTGTCCCACCCTTACCCCCATTTTCCTTCCTTTTGCAGACCTCTAGGACTTTCCTGGACTTTTTTACAGCAATTTTCAGAACTTTTGGTAAAATTACCAGAACCCCTGACCCGAAACCGGACTTTTTTTTAAAAGTCCGGGTTCGGGTCCGGGTCCCGGACACCCCAAAGTTCAGTACGGACCCGAACTTTACAGTCCGAGTTCGCTCAACTCTAGTGCTGATGTAAATAAGCTTTTCAGGGTTTCAAAGGCTTCTTGTGCCTCCTTGGTCCACACGAACCGTGTGTTGGCCTTGGTGAGCTGTGTAATTGGTGTAATAATGGCGGAGAATCCCTGGATAAACTTCCTATAGAAGTTGGCGAATCCAACGAAACGTTGGATTCTTTTTTTGTCCATGGGAGCAGGCCAGTCAAGGATAGCAGAGACCTTCTGGGGGTCCATGGTGATGCCTGTGACTGAGATGATTAGTCCTAGGAAGGACATGCTATGCTGTTCAAATTAGCACTTCTAGTCCGTATTGCCAAAGGCGACTCAGGACGCAGGCAACATGTTTCCGGTTTTCCTCCAAGGTAGAGGAAAATATCGTCGAGGTAGACGATGACAAAAAGGTCTAAATAGTCTCTGAACACATCGTTCACAAAATGTTGAAACATAGCCGGGGCATTGCAGAGGCCAAAGGGCATCGCCAGGTACTCAAAGTGCCCGAACCGTGTATGGAAGGCAGTCTTCCACTCGTCGCCTTTCCGGATACGAACAAGGTTATAAGCCCCACAGAGATCCAATTTCATAAACACTGTTGTCGTTCCAAGTCTCTGGAAAAGTTCTGGGAACAAAGGCAGGGGGTACCGGTTTTTGACCGTAATTTTGTTTAACTCCCTGTAGTCGATACAGGGTCTCAGGGTGTGGTCCTTCTTTTCAACAAAGAAGATGCTAGCTCCGGCTGGTGATGTAGAGGGATGGATGAACCCCTTTTTCAGCTTCTCGTCCAGGTAGGCCTTGAGGGCTGCTAACTCCATCTCGGTCAGAGGAAAGATCCTCCCAAATGGAAACTCAGCTCCGGGCAGGAGCTCAATAGGACAGTCATATGGCCTATGAGGGGGTAGTTGTTCTGCTCCCTTCTTTCTAAATACATTGAGGAACTGGTGATAGACAGACGGGACAGATTGACGGGTCTCCGGGTCCAAGTCTGTATCCAGACTAAGCAAGATGGGGTTAGGTCTGTTGGTTCTTGAGAAACAGTGCTGGAGGCAGTACTGTGATGGGAATTTGGTCTCCCCAGTAGCCCAGTTGATAGAAGGGCTATGAGCATGTAGCCATGGTAACCCGAGGATAATCGGGAACAGGGGGGTAGCGATAACATCCAATCGCAGAAGTTCCTGGTGGCCGTCCAGGGTAGAAGCCGGTATGGGATGAGTTTTGTGTGTGACGGCACCAGACTTGATGGTTGTGCCGTCAGCAAGTCGTACAACCATCCCGTGGGATTTGGGTCATAATGGAATACTGGATAGCAAAGGTCTGGTCGATAAATCTGCTGCAGGCACCAAAGTCGACAATAGCGGTGACTAGTAGACACTTTCTGGGGAGCTACAGAGAGAAGTGAGTGGCGGTCTGCGAGAGGGTCGGTATGTCATCGGTGGGGGAAGGTGAGCACTTGGCGAGCTTGGCAGGGTAAGTCTTCACCACATGACCGGGCTTACCACAGTATAGACATAGGCGGTTGCCTAGGCGTCGTTGTCTTTCTTTGGGCGTCAGAGACGATCGAATAAGACCCACTTGTCTGGGCTGGGACTGATCAGATGCCGCTGGCAGAGGTCGCTAGAGCGGGCCTGGGGTATGGAGAGGATCCCACCACTCTTTCAGCTCTACGTTCTCTGAGACATCTGTCAATCTGAATGGTCAGGGTGACAAGGGCATCCAGCGTGTGACACCCCCACACGGGCTAGTTCATCCTTTAGGGGGTCCGACAGACCCAGGCGAAATTGATGATGGCGAGCTGCATCATTCCACGTGGTATCGGCGCTCTATCGCCTAAACTCTGTGACATAATCCTACGCCGTACGGCAGCCTTGTTGCAGCGCGTGGAGGGCCGCTTCAGCCGTGGCAACTTGATGCGGGTCTTCATATAATGAGGCCATTGCCCGAAAGAGCAGAGTCATTCTGCCAACTTCAGGGGCCTTCTGTTCCAAGAGGCGATGTGCCCAGGACTGAGGTGCTTCCCGCAGCAGGGAAATGACCAACCCCACCTTCGTGGTTTCTCGGGAGAAGGTATGGGGTTGAAGGGAAAAATAAAGTTTGCAGGCATTGCGAAAGGCCCGAAATTTAGCACGGTCGCCTGAAAACCGCTCTGGCAGGGGAACCTTGGGTTCAAGTGGCAGGGCCAGTAGGGCGTCAGATGTGGACTGACTGGTTCCAGGGGCTTTGGTTGAAGCGAGTTCCTGCACCTATACCTCCAGTCGGGTGTAACCTTCCTGCAGGGTCTGGATGGCCTGGGTCAGCCCAGCCAAGTGTAGGCTCAAATTGCCCGTAGGAGAGGTCCCCTGTGGAGACTCAGGCATGGCTGTCTGATACTGTCACATACCTGGTGGTGGAGTTTGACTTACGCAGGGGTAACCTCCCTTGCGACTCTGATTCATGAACCCCTGATAGAGCAAACAGGAGGTCCAGGAGTGAGGATGGCACGAGGGTTGAGTTGGTCACCAGTGACAGTTGTAGTAGCTCTTCCAGTCTCGTGCGGGTTTTGAAGAATGGTGGTACAGGCAGGGTCGGCAACTGGCTGGCGGTGCAGTACAAGGGAGCAGGCAAAAGAGTAGTTGGGTACAGGCAGAGTTTGTTAACAGGCTGGCAGCAGAGGTACAAGGGAGCAGATAAAAGAGTGGTTGTGGAAGCCGGGGTCGGTGCAGGCGGAGATCAGAACAAGGTCAACACAAGCCGGGTCACAGGAACAGGTCAGCAGATAAGCAGGTAGCTTCAGGAACACACACAAATGCTGTAGATTAGACAGCACTTGCTGCAGGGTGCCCTCAGCTTAAATGGAGCCATTTGGCGCCGTTTCTGGCACGTGCGCACGCACAAAGGCGCATTCGCGCTCGTGAACGCGCATGGGCGCATGCAAACGCGCACAGGCGCACAAAAAAGCGCAAAAAAGTGCCAACAGGTCCTTTGTAGAGTTGAGCGAACACCTTGATGTTCGAGTTCGGTGGGTTCGGCCGAACTTTGCGGAAAAGTTTGGGTTCGGTACTGAACTTGACCCGAACTATATTGACAATAATCTGTCCCTCTAAGCAGTAGACTCTACCTAGTCCAGTCAGATCGTTCTGTAATGCAGGATGAGATGTTATTAGATCTGCAGTCTGTCCCTAAAAGCAGTAGTAGTAGTAATCTCTACCTAGTCCACAATCAGATCGATGAGATGTTATTAATATTATATCTGCAATCTGTCCCTCACAGCGCCGGCAGCATCCTCTCCCTAGACTAGACTGAGAGCATGTGACATGCAGCACTATGTGACTCTAGCTTATAAAGAGGCTGGGTCACATGATGCACTGGACAATCACAGCCATGCCATTAGTAGGCTTGGCTGTGATGGCTTCTAAGGGCAAACCAGTGAAATGCTTGTTGATTGGCTGCCCTGCATCTATTCAACATGCGTGATCAAATACCCGAATCCAGAACCGAACCCAAACTTTTTTTCAAATGTCCGGGTTTGGGTCCAGGTCACGGACACCCCAAAGTTCGGTACGGACCCGAACTTTACAGTTCAGGTTCGCTCAACTCTAGTCCTTTGGCACAGGTCTTCTTCTAACAGTAAGTCATTGAGACCAGATTTCCTGAACAAAGGACAAGTTTCCTACACAAGCAGCGAACATTCAGTCGTAAGAACCATGGGTGTGCACCATGGTGATCACTTCTCTTCTGGTTACAGTATTTGGGGATTTCTATTGGCGGACATTCGCCAATCTAGCTGCTAGAAGGATATGAACAGAGATTCCGTGGATTTTAGGGTGAAGTTCATCAAAACCTATACCTAGTAATGCAAGTTCTGGAGATGACTTCACATCCACTTTAATAACTTCAAAAAATATGTATTTCCAAAAGGTGAACACCTTTGTGCATTCCCACAGAGTATGGTACAAGGTCCTTACATCCCATCAGTTCCTCTAACATAGTAGGGGGGGGGGTAGTTGGGTCAAATGTGTGGATCAGGGATGGAGTGATATACCAATGGAATGTAACTTTATGGATCAATTCACGCAGGATAGAAGATCGGGAGGCACTGAGGCTGATTTTAAGGGCAGCTAACCATTGGGAGTCACTGAAGTTTTGCCCTATATCTTTTTCCTATTGGAACATAGGGGATACTTTCCTAAAAGAGGATTTTGTCTTGTAGTAGATTGCAGAATAAAGTGATGCCTTTGGCGTTGGGATTATTTTCCGATAAATATTTCCATGCCTGAATGTGCAGGAAGACCTAAAGATGGGGGTTACGGATAAGACAGTGAGTCACTTGGATATATTTGTAGTAGTACATTGACGGGAGTGAAAATGATTCTTGTACACGGTTTGAGGCGATTGTCAGAGTAAAGGTCTGAAATGTTAGTAAGCCTTTGTCCTGCCATGTTTCCAATAAGAGGTTGGAAATAATTAGAGGAAATATGGCGTGTGGAGTATGTATTTTACAAGACTTGTCCCCTTTGGAGGCATGTGACATAAGGTCAGTGAAAGCTGTTATCATGGCTCTGATGGGGGGGAGAGGGCCTCACTTTGTGTTTTCATTTTGGGTGCACTAAGTAGCCAAGTGCTCAAATGTCAGCCAGATACTTGTAGGGCTTTGAATTCGTACCAGAGACAGGTGGGGCTGGGTGCGAACCAGGTTTTTAGTTGTGCTAGGATAGAAGCAGTAAAGTAGTCCTTGATGATCGTACACCATGTGCCTCCTACAGAACTATATTTCATTAGGATATTTTGTGCACATCTGGCTCTCTTTTGCTGTGTCACACACATCTATTAAGAAGAGCTTGCATGGAGGAAAAAAAGGCCTCCGAGATTGGAATGGGAAGCAACCTAAAGAGGTAAAGCAGCTAATACGAGCATTTTGAATGCTGCTAGTCTGCCTGACCAAGAAAGAATAGTTTTCGAGATACGCTTCATCCCCTTAGGGAGATTATTTGGAAAGGGAGCAAAATTGGCTTGAAACAAGGAGAACACTGAAACAGTTAGGTTAACTCCTAAGTATGAGAGGGATTCCTTAGCCCATGGGTATGAGTATGTGCTCTGTAGTGTGGATTGCAACTCCTGAGGTAATACTAGTGGTAGGAGAAATTATTTAGAATCATTCACTTTGTAATAGGAAACATAACTAAATTCAGATAGAATGCATTGTGCCAAAGCTAGGGAGGAACCAGGTTTAGACAATAGGAGGATAATGTTGTCTACAAATAGATTGATTTTGTGCTCTTTTGATCCTATAGTAAAGCCAGCTATATCTTTTTTGGGATCTAATTTTCACTGTGAGGGGTTCCATCATCAGATTGAATATAAGAGGGGGGGGGAGTGGGGACTCCTGTCTTGTACCATTAGTTATATTAAATGACTTGGATAGCATAGAAAAGCAGTATACCTGGGCAGAGGGTTGAGAATATAAAGCCATTATTGCAGAGAAAATGCAGCCTTGAAGCCAAATTTCTGTAGTGTTAAAGTTAAGTATTGCCAGTTGACTCTGTTGAATGCCTTCTCTGCATCCAGGGAGAGGAGCAGAGAAGTCATTCTGTGTTTCTCGGCATGGTGAATGTTGTTGATCATCCTACAAGTATCATTTGAGGTCTGATGACCTTTCATAAAGGCAGATTAATCGAGGTGGATGAGGGATAGGATCCACTAACCTATTTGCAATAACTTTGGTGTACAATTTTAAGTCATGGTTGAGCAATGACATGGGACAGAAGTTTTGGGGAGAAGTAGGATCCTTACCTGGCTTTGGCAGTGTGACAATTGTTGCTGCTAGCTTCTTTTTAGTGAACGTGGCAGAGGAAGCAGCCCCATTGAACACATGTGTACGATGCTCAGTTAATACGGGCTTGAACTGTTTGTAGTGCTTCCCTGTAAACCCATTGGAGCCTGCAGATTTGTTGTTAGGGAGTAAGTTGATTGCTTCCCAATTTCTATGGTGGTGAAGAGAGCATTAAGGGTTCCTAACTGTGCAGGAGTTAGGAAAGGAAGGTGAACTGAGTCTAAGAATTGAACAGAACTGATATAGAGGAGAGGTCAGGTCGAGTAAGGACAGCTTAGTCATTTAGGTTATACAAGGCAGTATAATAGGTGTTAAAAGCGTCCGCTATGTCCTGTGGGTTGAGCAGTTTCTCTTTTGTGACAGGATGGTACAGGTGCGAAATTTGGCTTTTGACGTGGTACCCTTTAATTTGGTTGGCTAAGAGTTTCCCTGGCTGCTTTATTGCCAGAAGCATAAAATTGCATTTTAGGAGGTCCCACACCCTCCCTATTTCTTATTTGACCCCTCGTTCCCAGTAAGATACATACCCCACTTCTACCCCCCCCCCCTTTTTTTCCTCTTCCTTTTCCTTCCTCCTTTCTCTTTCTTTCCTTTTTTTACACCTCTTCCTGTCTCTTACAGCTCAGTTTGGAGTGATCAGTAGGCTTATTTTATTATATTACATTGAGCTGTCATAACTTAGAGCTATAGATCCATTTTTAAGGGACGGATACCGGTGAATCACAGGCAAACAAATGTGTAAGAGATAGATGTAATCTTGTACTTTGACTATCTTTCCGACTTATTGGTTGGTTGTTCTGTAGGATTACATATATAATCAACAATATAATGCACTGTGTTATATCTACTAGCACATTTTACATGTATATATGCTCTTGTCACATTTTTCCTTTTTGTGATGTATGCAGATGAAACTTAATAAAAAATTTATGAAAAAAAAATAGTTGCCTTTTAGAATTTTGTCAAAGTTTTCAAGGGGAAGGGAACATAATTCTTTTTTGCTTAATAATTGTTTATTTTAAAAATGAGAAAAAGAAAGAGCATACAGGAAAGAGATTGCGAATATGTCAAATGGTTTACGCCTTATCAATTCACGTTACATATGTATAACAGTATCCAAAAGTAGTAAGCATATCTAGCCAATGGTTAACATTTAAACATTTGGTTACAATAAAGGTGAATATCTTTAGTTTTATAAATGGTAGGTAGTAGGCATATATTTGCATTTATGTTATTGTGAGCAAACGTGTAGGTTTGAAGTTTAAATAAGAAAAAGGGTGAGAACAAAAAAGGGAGAAATGGAAAAAGAAAAAAGAATAGGTATAGTGACAGTTAGAGAAGATATGAGAAGGTATATTGAGTACCTCATGAGATGAATCATCCTAACGGATATAAGTAGATACTGGGGGTGCCTCATACCAAAATCGAATAGCGGAAAGAGGGTGTGTGAATAATTTGTGGTCCCCAAACCACACTCACACTGTCCAATTGGACAAAATATTGCCGTGAAAACCCAGGGGATCATAATTAAAATTGTTCAGTTTATTTATAAAAGCATAAAATATTGTTTATCAAAAGAACATCAATACAGAATTTTTTTTTTGTCACCAGGTAAACCTATTTCTCCCACATGGGGGAATAGACAAACACCCAGAGGTAAAACAAAATGGTTGAGGAGTTGAGCCAAGGACATCTAGAATGCTCTACATGTTTCGAGGGCATGAAACCGCTTCTTCAGGAGAGAAGTCTAAGGCGATAAAGAGGAGGGTCATACAATGTAGCAATATAACAATTACCATAACTGTATATATTAACCATATCCAAAAATGCATGTGATGTATACAACTTGGGGAAAGTAAAAAATGATCCGCTTACCA
This sequence comes from Glandirana rugosa, assembly GCA_018402905.1. Classification (NCBI taxonomy): domain Eukaryota; kingdom Metazoa; phylum Chordata; class Amphibia; order Anura; family Ranidae; genus Glandirana; species Glandirana rugosa. Next base: position 357,728 of record BLSH010222011.1, on the reverse strand, counting down.
ACATACTCACTCACACCAGGGGGCGCAAACCAGTGCGCCAAAGCTCCTCGTCGGCAGAGAGGGGGTAGTGTAAGGGAAATAGGTACATTTCTTAATGTTGGGTACCTGTAGAGGTTGTGATTATATTGTCCAATTTAGAATCA
>BLSH010222011.1:337443-353844 GCA_018402905.1 Glandirana rugosa | reverse complement strand
GAAGTCCTCTCTACTTTTTCCCCCTCCCTTCCCTCCCCTCCCTTCCCCCGCTTTTTCCCCCCCTTAAATCCGATATCTTTTGATTCTAAATTGGACAATATAATCACGACCTCTACAGGTACCCAACATTAAGAAATTTACCTATTTCCCTTACACTACCCCCTCTCTGCCGACGAGGAGATTTGGTCCACTGGTTTGCGCCCCCTGGTGTGAGTGAGTATGTTGGTAAGCGGATCATTTTTTACTTTCCCCAAGTTGTATACATCACATGCATTTTTGGATATGGTTAATATATACAATTATGGTAATTGTTATATTGCTACATTGTATGACCCTCCTCTTTATTGCCTTAGACATCTCTCCTGAAGAAGCGGTTTCATGCCCGTGAAACATGTAGAGCATTCTAGATGTCCTTGGCTCAACTCCTCAACCATCTTGTTTCACCTCTGGGTGTTTATCTATCCTCCCATGTGGGGGAAACAGGTTTATTTGGTGACAAAAATTTTTTTTTTATGTATTGATGTTCTTTTGATAAACAATATTTTATGCTTGTATAAATAAACTGAACAATTTTAATTATGATGTAAAGTTTGTTTAACTCAACACAGTGGTGCCGTGATAGTCCGATCCCCTGGGTTTTCATGGGAATATTTTGACCAATTGGACAGTGTGAGTGTGGTTTGGGGACCACAAATTATTCACACACCCTCTTTCCACTATAAGATATGAGAAGGAGAGGGTTGAAATTAGGTAAGGTAGGTTGGATAGAGAGAGAGGAAGGAAGTCCTAGAGAGCATGTATACGACCCTAAAAATGAAGAAGGAGAGGCAATTTACAGTATCAAAACTATTATGTAGGGAGTCATATTGGGTTATAATAATAGGTCTCTGTCTAACGACTGGATCGACTTGATGTCATTTTGGGCCGGGTTATCAATCTCTCTCAGTTGAGCAAGAGACAATGTTTTTATAGCGAGAGAAGGTTTTGAATTCCATCCAGATGGCCCAAATTTTAGTATGTTTGGAGATATCTCCCCTTACTATAAATGGGAGTTCCTCCATTAAGCAAAGTTCATCAATTTTGAGAAACCAGCTTTTAAGAGATGGTGTTTGGGATGTACCCCACAGCTTGGGGATCAGCACTTTGGCTGCATTTAATAAATGTGGTGTAATAGATCTTTTGTACTTTCCTTGGGAGTCATCCGTGCTGTGGAAGAGAATAGTCCATGGGTCATTCAAAATGGGAAGACCTGTGATGTCTTTAGGATACTGAATTACCTCAGTCCAGTAGGGTTGTATCAGCGGGCATTGCCACCAGATGTGAGCGTGTGAGGCCCTTTGTCCACAGTTTCTCCAGCACAAAGGGGAGTGTGAGTTGGATATACGGTGTAGCTTTGCTGGGGTATAGTACCACCTCGCAAGTAGTTTATAATTAGTTTCTGCCGTTTTTGAGGATAAGGAAGAGATATTTGTCAGAGCTAAGATTTTTTTCTTCTGTCTGTGAAGAGTAGATATGAAGGGTTCAGCTTGCAGCAGTCGGGTGTTCATGCGCCATAGATAGGCAGGAGGGGAATGTGAGCTGTCTTCTATGGTGATGCAAATAGGGGAGTGGTCCGACCATGTGGTAGTCAGAATAGAAGAGTCCGATATTTTTTGTAGGGTCCATTGGTCAACGGGAAAAAGGTAAATTCTTGAGTATAAATTGTGACAAGTAGAAAAGTATGCAATCTCGTTCCTCTGCATGTTGACATCACCATACATCACACAACTGAAAGCTTGACAGGAGAGGACCTGCACCTTTTGGGTTGTAACAAAAAGTCCAGTAGGGGATCAGGCAAAACGTTGTGGTCACCACACCAGATTGGTAGAACCTTGTTGGATGGCACTAACTTTTTTTGTGAAGTTTGCGCAGGAAACACAGTTGGTGCACATTTGGGGTGTACATTGTTAGCATTATTGATGGAGCAGCAGAGAATGAGAAAGCGTCCACTGTCGTCTTTAACCACTTCAATACCGGACGTTTATACCCCCTTCCTGCCCAGACCAATTTTCAGCTTTCAGCGCTCTCACACTTTGAATGACAATTACTCTCTCATGCTACACTTACCCAAACAAAATTTTTATCATTTTTTTCACACAAATAGAGCTTTCTTTTGGTGGTATTTAAGAACCTCTGAGTTTTTTATTTTTTGCGACATAATTGAAAAAAGTGTGAAAATTTAGAAAAAAAAACACTTTTTTTTAGTTTCTGTGATAAAATTTTGCAAATAAGTAATTTTTGTCCATAAATTTGGGCCAAAACCTATACTGCTACCTATCTTTGGTAAAATAACCCAAATAAGTGTATATTATTTGGTCTGTGTGAAAGTTATAGAGTCTACAAACTATGGTGCAAATCATTGAAAATTGATCACACCTGATGCACTGATGGCCTATCTATTTCTTGAGGCCCTGAAATGTCGGGAAAGTACAAATACCCCCCAAATTACCCCATTTTGAAAAGTAGACATTCCAAGGTATGTAGCAAGAGGCATGGCGAGTGTTTTGAAGTTGTACTTTTTTCCCACAATTCTTGGGAAAATTAAGAAATTATTATTATTTTTTTTTTTTTGCACAAAATTGTCAAAACAACAAGTTATTTCTCACACACAGCATATGCATACTTCCAATTACACCCCAAAATACATTCTGCTACTCCTCCCGAGTATGGCGATACCACATGTGTGAGACTTTTTCACAGCCTGGCCACATAGAGAGGTCCAACATGCAGGGAGCACCGTCATGCATTTTAGGAGCAGAATTTTCACATCTAATTTCCTAACGACCTATTACACTTTTGAAGGCCCTGGAGCACCAGGACAATGGAATTACCCACAAAATGACCCCATTTTGGAAAGCAAATACCCCAACGTATAATCTGTGAGGCATTATGAGTCTTTTGAATGGTTCATTTTTTTCCACAAGTCTTCGAAAAACGTGGAAAGAAAATTAAAACGCTTTTATTTTTACACAATGTGGTCAATTTATAAGTTATTTCTAACACATAGCATGCACATAGCAAAAATTACCCCCCAAAATATATTCTGCTACTCATCCCGAGTATGGTGATACCACATGTTTGAGACTTTTACACAGCCTGGCCACATAGAGAAGTCCAACATGCAGGGAGCACCGTCAGGCATTCTAGGAGCAGAAATTTCACATCTAATTTCCTAAAGACCCATTACACTTTTGAAGGCCCTGGAGAACCAGGACAATGGAATTGCCCACAAAATGACCCCATTTTGGAAAGCAAACACCCCAACGTATATTCTGTGAGGCATTATGAGTCTTTTGAATGGTTCATTTTTTTTTCACAAGTCTTCGAAAAATGTGGAAAGAAAATGAAAATGCTTTTATTTTTACACAAAGTGGTCAATTTATAAGATATTTCTAACACATAGCATGTACATAGCAAAAATTATCCCCCAAAATATATTCTGCTACTCGTCCTGAGTATGGCGATACCACATGTGTGAGACTTTTTCACACCCTGGCCACATGCAGAGGCTGAACATGCAGGGAGCACCGTCAGGCGTTCTAGGAGCATAAATTACACAGAAAATTTCATTGATACCTATCACACTTTTGAAGGCCCCGGGGCACCAGGACAGTGGAATTACCCCCAAAATGACCCCATTTTGGAAAGCAAACACCCGAGGTATATTCTATGAGGCATGTGCTTCAGATAGGTACTCGGGTACTCTAATGGGCTGCAGATAGGTACTCAGGTATTCTGATGGGCTGCAGATAGGTACTTGGGTACTTTGATGGACTGGAGACAGGTACTCGGGTAATCTGAGGGATTGGTAAAAGGTACATGGGTACTCTGATGGGCTGCAGATAGGTACTTGGTTACTCAGATGGGTTGGTGACAGGTACTCGGGTAATCTGAAAGGCAGGTGACAGGTACTCGGGTACTCTGATGGGCTGGTGACAGGTACTTGGGTACTCTGGTGGGCAGGTAACAGGTACTTGGGTATTCAGGTGGACAGGTGACAGGTACTCGGGTACTCAGGTGGGCAGGTGACAGGTACTCAGGTACTCTGATGGGCTGGTGACAAGTACTCGGGTACACTGATGGGCTGGTGACAGGTACTCGGATACTCTGATGGGCAGGTGACAGGTACTCGGGTATTCTGATGGGCAGGTGACAGGTACTCGGATACTCTGATGGGTAGGTGACAGGTACTCGGGTACTCTGACGGACAGGTGACAGGTACTCGGATACTCTAATGGACAGGTGACAGGTACTCGGGTACTCTGATGGACAGGTGACAAGTACTCAGGTACTTTGATGGACAGGTGACGGGTACTCTGATGGACAGGTGACAAGTACTCGGGTTCTCTGATGGACAGGTGACAGGTACTCGGGTACTTTGATGGACAGGTGACAGGTACTCGGGTACTCCGATGGACAGGTGACAAGTACTCGGGTACTTTGATGGGCAGGTGACAGGTACTCGGGTACTTTGATGGGCAGTTGACAGGTACTTGGGTACTTTGATGGACAGGTGACAGGTACTCGGGTACTTTGATGGACAGGTGACAGGTACTCGGGTACTTTGATGGAAAGGTGACAGGTACTCTGATGGACTGTGACAGGTACTTTGATGGGGTGGTGAGAGGTCCTCTTTATTGGGGGGTGATCAGTGTGCTTGGTGTACAGTAGACGGTAACGAGCTGTTACCGCAATCTCCCTGCCACACACGATTGGTGTGTGACAGGGAGAACCGCGGTAACAGCTCGTTACCGCGGTTTGTTTACATCACATGACCGGCTGTGATTGACACAGCCGGTCACGTGGTAAAGAGCCAAATCTATTGGCTCTTTACATGGATCGGAGTGATTGGACACAGCCGGTCACGTGGTAAAGAGCCAATTTTATTGGCTCTTTACCATGAGCTGGGGGGGACACAACCCCCCGGCAGATGAGCGATCTGTGATCGCCGCTCTGCGGGCCCCTGGGGGCCCGCAGTAGCGGCGAGAAGCGGCGGACGTCATATGACGTCCGCCCGGATCAACGAGCAGTCCCTGCCGACGTCATTTTCCAATGACTCGGTAGAGAAGTGGTTAATGCATTCATGTAGTTGGAAGGAGAGAGAGTTGCTGATGGCAACAAGGATGCCCATACTTTTTGCTGGAGCATTAGCTGTGAAGATGTTGGTAAAGTTCTTGTTAGAGCAAGTCGAAGAGTTTGAAGCATGAAAGTGGGTTTCCTGCACACAGAGGAAGTCGCAGTCGGACTGCACCGCAAGTTTCCACAATGATGTTCTTTTCGCCGGGTGGTTAAGACCTTTGGCGTTGAGGGATAATATTTTCATGGTCATAGTGGAGGAGGCCTGAGTTGAGAGGATGTGGGTGCTTGAGCTTGAGGTGGTTAACGTTGGAAGTGCAATGGGTGAGGATCACCACAGAGGAATATCAGCAGTACTGCAGTAGTTGAGGTGCTGTGAGTTATCAGAGAGTTCACAACAGTGGTTGAACTTCAGGCAACCAACAAATGGGTAAAACTTGAGTTTGAACAAAAAAAGGAAAGAAAAAACACACAGTAAGAAAGAAATTAAAATAAGCAAGAGGGCTGATGGCCAACACTCTTCCTGAGTAGTCGCACAACCGTGCCAAGGAAGGAACAATCAGGGTAAGAGTTCCAAAAGGCTGTGTGCAGCCACTCACCGGATGGGGATTTGAAAATGAGAGCAGTCCCGGGGTTTTATCTTATTGGAGCATTAAGGGAGTGGATGATCCTGGCAGGTTCCTACTGTACCTTGCTCCATTGGCATGAAGGTGTCAGGTATGACGTCCCAATTCTGCAGGAGACGAAGACCATTCTGAAGAGATGACACAGCATGTTTAGAACCGTTATAGGTGATTGCAAGCTTTGCGGGGGCAACCCATTGGTATTGAATATATTGGTTGCGTTCAGTTGTCTGCGGCATTGCAGAGTATGTTGGGACAAATCTGTGTATGTAGGGATCAGGCAGAGCGCCCATAGATCTTGCTTTTTGCATAAGTTGCTCCTTAACGTGGAAAAAATGGATGCGCAAGATTACATCCCTGGGTACTGATTTAGATAAAAATGGGAAATCGTTGTATGCAATTGATGATTAGTTCAATATTCTTCAGCTCTGAGAGTAATGTTTTTTTTTTTGTTTTTTTTTAAATGAATTTTTATTGAAAGAGTTGTACATAATACAGATTATAGACAGTACTGCGGCTTGATAAAGCCACTGTGGTATTGAAATTTTTCTATATAGGAAACGACAATAGAAAGAAGGTAATAAAACGTAACATTTGTAGTCATACATCAGAAAGCTTAGGGTCATAATATAACATGACTGAAGAAGGCTGGATGGCTGCCTAGAATTGAAAAGGTTGGTTAAGTCTGAGTCTCTTGTATCCAGTGGTTGAGAGAGGGGTAAGATGGTGATAAAAGTAAATAGGAAGGTAAATAACACGTATGAACATTGGTGAGATTGAGACTTAGTGAGAGTGCGATGAGCTTGGTTGTGCATCACAGGGGGTTTGCGCTTCACCTGATCTGAGTGCTTATATGGATTGGTGGCCCTGATCATAGAGGGTTCTTAGGTCTTTGTGGCAGTAGTGTAGAGGGCCTTGAAAAAGGTCTCGTTCCTCTTTCGAGAGGGAACGATCCATGAATGCCTGCCACTTCTTGAAGAATTTGCGACTGCTACTTAAGTGTGAGAAGTCCGTTGTAAGTTTCTCACTGTATAAAGTGAGCCGAAGGTCCCTTTTGAGCTGAGAAATCGTTGGGGGGGAAGGAAGAGTCCAGTTTTTCAGACTTACTTTCCGGGCAACCATTAACGTTGTTTGGGTCCAAGGGTTAGGGTGCTTTCCGTTTGTAGATGACCAAGTAAGCAGTTGCTTGTCCCAGTAGCCAAAAATGAAGAGAAAGGGGTCTTTGGGGAGTTTGGTCATTATGATGCCAAAAATGAAAGAGATGGTTTGTTCCCAGAAGGCCTCAATGAGTGGGCATGACCAGAAGCGATGTGCTAAGGTTGGTTTCGGAAGCTGACAAAGAGGGCAAGCCATGGAATTTGGAATAGCTGGGGACCTCTTGAAAGGAATATAGGCTCAGTGTATCAGCTTGAGTTGGGTCTCTCTCCAGGCTTCATTGGGGGTGAATTTTAGGATTGAGTTATATCCCGTGAGTATTTTGTGGAGAATGTCCGGATCAGGAAAGACAGATTTCCATTTAGAAGCAGCTTGAGTGGCCGACAGGGGGGCAGAGGTAAGCATGAGAGGTTTGTAGAGTGCCAATATGGAGTAAGTTCCCTTGTCGAGGGATGTTTCTAGTATGGAGGGTTTGAAGCGAGTTGACCTCTCTTTATCCGATGCCTTCAGATAGCTCATACATTGTAGATAATAGAAGAAGTGAGAGAGGGGCAGAGAAAACCGTTCCACTATGGTTTGGAAGGGTAGAGGGGCTCCTGTGATCGGGTTGCAGAGGGAGGCGAACTTGGTAAGGCCGTGATTCGACCATTCTTTGTAGACTTTATGGTCCATCCCAGAAGGAAAATCAGGGTTCCCTTGTATCGGTGTACTTCTGGATATGGAGATGGGTAGTTTTAAACACTTTCTAGTTTCTCTCCAGGCGATGATTGTGTCTCTTAGGAGAAGGCTGTGTTTTAGGTCCCGATTGAGAAGATTAGGTTTGATATGAAGTAGAGCCTCGAATAATAAGGGGTAGACCATTGCGGATTCCAAGTCATAGCATGTGTATTTAGAGGATTTGGAAATCCAATATAGTCCTATACAGTTCAGACATGCCAAGTTGTACATCCTAGTGTTTGGTAGATTTATCCCCCCTGAGCTCCTAGGCAAATGAAGTTTATTTAGGGCGATTCTTTTGCCATAGAAATTTGGAGAGTGCCCTGTGTAATAGCTGGACATCCTTATGTTTAAGGAGTAGTGGAATAGTTTGTAGGGGATACAAAAGTTTGGCAAAACTGACCATTTTGTAGAGGTGACATCTCCCTAGGAGCGAGAGGGGGAGATCCATCCAGCCCTCGAATTCACGAATCTTAGAGATTAGAGGAGGAAAATTGACAGAGTAAATAGAGGAGGGATATTTACCAATTTTTACACCTAAATAGGTAATGTAAGACTTGGCCATAGAAAAGGGGGAAGAGGGGGCCCAGACAGGAGATCGGTGCTTTCCAAGACAGAGGACTTCACTTTTGCTTAGGTTTATTCGTAACCCAGAGTATAATCTGAATTCTTCGAAAATATTTTTAATACTAGGTATATCTGAGGCGGGGTTTGAGGTAAAACTGAGCACATCGTCTACAAATAATGCCGACCGAATTTCTAAATTTGCAAATGGGATGCCATGGAGGGGGGCTTTGAAAGTTATGTATCTGGATAATGGTTCCATTGCTAAATTAAAAAGCAAGGGTGATAGAGGGCACCCTTGCCTTGTGCCCTTGAATAGCCTAAGTTTGTTTGTCAGAAGCCAAGCTACTACTAATTTTGCTGTAGGGGAAGAGTACATCTCGCTTATCAGATGCATGAAGGGACCTTTAAAGCCCAATTTTTTCAGTACTAGGGAGAGTCAGTCAAAGTTGACATTGTCAAAGGCTTTTTCCCCATCTAAGGCAATGATGGCTAGATCGGCTTCGCTGTGGGAGTTTGCATAATCTAAAGCCATCATTACCTTGCGGATATTTAGAGTAGCAGTTCTGCCTTTGACAAAGCCAGATTGGGCAGGGTGTATTAGCGAGGGAAGGATGTTTGCTAGACGTGTGGCTATTATCTTGGACAGAATTTTGACATCTAGATTGAGAAGAGAGATGAGACAATAAGAGCCCGGTTCCAGAGGGTCTTTTCCCTTCTTCTCCAATAGCTTGATGATGGCTTGGTGACCAGTTGGAAGGTAAGGTCCTCCTTTCCAAATTTGGTTATATACTGCTAATAGGGTTGGGCATAGTAAGTCTTTCAAGGATTTATAGAATTCGCCTGTAAAACCATCAGGGCCTGGGGCTTTTGCTGGGGCTAGATTCTGAACGGTGGTGACCAATTCCAGGGCCGATATTGGGACATTTAATTTCTCGAGTTGGGAGGGGGTAATTTGAGGTAGTTCCAAGTTATATAAAAAGTCCTTGGCTTTGGAGATGTTTGCGGGGTCTAGGACATAAAGGGAGGTGTAGAAATCATGCATAATTTTGGCCACCTCTTGGGGTTGGGTTCTGATAACTCCTAGGGGATCGCATAGTGAACGAATATGTGTGGGTGTATAGGACCCTTTGCAAAGTCTTGAGAGAAGTTTCCCAGGCTTGTTGCCAAACTTGAAAAAGGTAGCATCCGAACGGGCTTTCTTAGACAATTCCAATGTGTCTGCCCAGTGATCAAACTCCTGTTTGGCAGCCATCCAGGAGGGCAAATTGGCATCTGAGTGGAGATCTGAAAGGGCCCGTTGGGCCAATTTAAGTCTCTGGCTGGCCTCCTTGAATTTGGATATGTTGTGTTTTTTGAGAGAAGAGGCATAGGAGATTATTCGCCCTCTCAGATAGGCCATATGCTGCTTGTTTACTTGAGAGTATTCCTCCCAAGTTTTTGCAATGAAAGAGTTAAAGTTGGCTGTTTTGGCCAGATGTGCTGGGAATTGCCATAGATTGGGGGGTGTATTTGCGTTGTGTTCCAATAAGGATAGAGATACTGGGGCATGGTCGGAAATAGCTATTTCCTCAATTTTAGTTTGTTCCATAAGAGGGATACATTGTTCGGTACCGAATATATGGTCTATTCTCATGAAGACTTTATGGGGATAGAGTAAAAGGTGAATTCCCTATCAGTAGGGTGTTGGAGTCTCCAGAGGTCTTGTAGACCCAGGGAATCTACCATTGTTGCTAGGTTGGTTGGTTCAGATAGTTTGTGGGGCTCTGTTGATTTTTTGGGTTGGGACCTATCATCAAGAGTATAATGCTGTTAAAGTCACCCCCCACAATGTGAAGGAAATGGGGATGTTTTAAAAGATAAGCGTTAGGTTCATGAAAAATTGATTGGAAGGGTTGTTGGGGGCATGTATGTTAGAAATCTGGATTGTTTTATCATTCCAGCTAAGTTGGATCGAGACCATGCGACCTTGGGAATCTGAGTCAAACGATAAAACTTTACCAGGAAAGTTTTTTTTCGGATCAGAATAAGGACCCCTGCTTTCGCCCAATAGCCTTTGAGCCCAAAACTGTGCCGACCCAGAATTTCCTCATGCAATGAAATTCGGATTGGGGAAGATGGGATTCCTGGATAAGGGCAATATCTGTGTGATGTCTTTTGAGGTGCCTCAAGATTTTTGCGCGTTTGATCGGTGACCTAAGTCCTTTCACATTCCAAGTAATAATTTTCATAAAAGGGAGGGGTGTGGGGATAAATTGCAAATACGTTTACTGTTAGATGAGCTAGTGAGGATTGGCGAGTATCTAGGGGCATAGTGGACCATCGGGATAGACGAGAGATAGGGGTGAATACGGAAGAATTGAGAGGAGAACCCTGTGTGCACAACAAAGACCCAAAGTAGTAGTAATAATTAATTCAAACATAAAGCAATACAAAACCCAAATTAGGGACTTCCATTTTTTCCACATGTGCTCACTGCATTAAGTCAATTGCCTGTAGCAATGAGGCCCTGTGAACGTAGAGTTGCTGACCTCCTGGAGGTTGAGGTGATAGATGTGGAGAGGTCCCAGAGGTTGAGGCTTGAGTGAGAACAGTTCATGTGGCAGAAAAAGGTATGCGAACGGTTGAGCTACCACAAGACTGAGGTTGGAAAGAGTTATAACCTGCCTGTCTGTGGGGAGATCCAATATGAGATCCGGATCCAAGGGAGACGCTGTCCCCATCTAAAACTGTCGGCGCATATTGGGTCTTCATTTTGCATAAGTATTGTTTAGGTGAAGAGAGGGATGTAAAAAGAGAGTTAAGCTTGGTGTTGGTCAGCTGTTTGTCCTCCTGTCGGTTTAAAGCCCTTAGGCTGATCTTTGCGAGGGCTTCGCTGCTCCGTAGGGCGTGAGGAAGAAGGGTCTCTCGCTGCAATACTTGCATAGGACTCCAGAGTGATTGCAGGTAGTGATCCGCTTCTGATGGGTCGTGGTAGGAAAGTTGATCCCCGTTCGGTGCTTTGAGGCGTAAGATGGCGGGGAATGCCAAGGTGAACTTGATGTTTTGCTTGAATAGCTCTGCACAGATCGGTTGGAAGGCTTTTCTTCTCTTGGCTACTTCGGCTGAGTAATCGGCAAAAATGAGGATGCTTACTCCGTCTATTCGCAGAGATTTCGTCTGGCGGTATTTCTGAAGAATCTCATGTTTGTCCGCATAGTTTAGGTATTTTGCAATTATAGGCCTTGGGCTGTTGCGGTCCGGATTTGGTGCTCCCAGCCGATGAGCTCGTTCTACCGTGCATGGCCCAGGAAAGCCTAGGGCTTCTGAAATTTTAGACCCGCAGAAATGAATCAGAGCTGCGGAGTGGAGGGATTCCGGCACCCCTATAAAACGAAGGTTACACCTTCTGGATCTATTTTCTAGATCTTCAAGTTTTTCAGTTATCCATCTAATCTGTTTGTCCTGGGCCTGGTCGGATTTGTGAGATTGGTAGGCCTCATCCTCCAAGTTGGAGATGCGCTGTTCTGCTTCATTGAGTCTCTCAGCGTGAGCCCTCAGTTCTTTTTGAAAGTTGTGCATGCCTGCCTGAACAGCCTGTTCAACTGAGGCTGAGATGGTGGGTGCCAGCAGGGCAGCTACTGCCTGTGCTATGCGCTCTGTGTCACCTGAGCCTAGAATGGGGGGTTGAGATGGAGCAGTGCTCACCTCCATCTCTGCAGGCTTCGTAGGATCCGAAGATTCGTGCCTCGTGGTCGTAGCCGAACGTGCGGGCGTGTCCGAACGAACGGGCACGTCCGGGCCTCGATGCTCCGAGGAGTGGCGGGCGGCGCTTTTCTCCACAAAACGGTCCATGCGGGATAGCTCGGTCCTCTGAGAAGCCCGATCCTTAATAGGCAGAAGCCCAGAAATGTCTCTGGAGGGGTTTTGTAGGCAGATTACCGGGATTGCTGTGGGAGCTGAGAGGAGAGGCAGCTACTCCATGTGGCGCTGGAACCAGAAGTCCGGAGAGTAATGTTTTGATCCAGCCTCTTGCATATGAGAATAGTTTGAGAGCCTGTACTGATTACGTAATGCCACAGATTTGTAGATTGTTGTGACAGGATCTAACCTCAATGTCTGAAATCTTATTTTTAATCCAATGATGTTCCTCGGTGTGGTCATCATGTGCATCAACAAGGTTATTGACAGTGGCGGCAATAGCTCCCATGTTTGTTTCAAGATGGGAAACCTTGTTCTCCAGAGAAGATACTGAATGGTCAAATGTATGCATAAAGGTGAGCATGTCTGAGTGGAGGGAATTCCTTAGAGACATAACTATTTATTTCAGGGTTTCATTCATGAAAGGTAGCCCCCTGAGTGGATTAAGAAGCTATTGGATCCGGCTGAGGGCCTTGAGCTGCCTGTGCATCTGTGCTGGCTCACCTCATGGTTCTTTGTTACAGGAGAGTCCAGACTCATCCTAGCTTTGGCAGGGTTGCTGTTTACAGATGTACCTGGTGGAGAATGCAGTGGGCTGGCTTGTCCATCGTTCAGGGTCCAGTGTGCAGGGATGACCCTTATGGTAGCCAAAGAGCGAACAGCGGGGCTGTGTGTCAGCAAATCGTCTACGGCGCCATCTTGGAAGCGCCGCTTGGTCAGTTGAAAGATAAATTCTGTCAGTTTTCTCGGGCACCTGTTGTCATTTCTTTTAAAGGATATGCTGCTGGTGAAGGGGCAAGATGTAGGCACGTTTGGGGTGCTTACAGAGTAGTGGAAGAGCCGTCAGACACTGAGATCCCGATCCAGCAAGAGGACCCTGTGGATTAGGCGTCCATTTAGTCCGCGTGCTGGCCATGCCCTCCTTTTTACATTTTTTATTGGATATGTTTTATAGCAGAAAGTAAAAAAAGTTGTTTTATTTTAAATTGTCGGCCTTTTTTTTTGTTTGATCACACAGAAGTTCTATTTGTGAGAAAACAAAGGATAAACATATTATTTGGGTACAGCGTTGCAGTTGTCAGTTAAAGTAACGTAGTACCGTATTGCAACAAAATGGCTTGGTCATGAAGGGGGGTATGTATTCTAGATGTTAAGTGGTTAACATGCCTGGAGGGTGCCCTAACCCAGCCTGTGAAGGGGCGCATCTCTGTGATGTCGGGATGAGTCCACGGTTCGGAATAACGTTCGTTGAAGTGTGAACATTATGGGGAGTTTGCGGCGACTTCGCCCACTGTGGAGCGGCCCATAATGCATGGCAAGATGACGATGCGCACAGCTCCTCCTCCATGGAAGGACTGCCGCCGTCTGCGCTCGCCGTGTTTTGACGGTTAATTTCTAGTCAAGGACAGGGTCACCCAGTGACGTAGCTGGTGACCCCGTCCCCTCTGATGTCATGTGCTGTCAGAGGGGCGGGTCACTCAATTACATCCCCGGGTGGCCCCGCCCTTGATTATAAATAAACTGTCAAAACAAAGAGAGCTCAGTCGGCAGGAACCCCTACAATGGAGGAGGAGCTGTTGCATTTTTTTTTTTTTTTTTGGGTCTGTCGCACGTCATGTTTGACGATGGATTACAACAGGAGACACTTTTTATTTTTTTTATTTTTTAATAAAGGACTTGTCCCTAATTGTCTCCTGTGTTTTTTTCTTTTTTGACACCTTTTGGTGAATTAGTAGGGGTACGATGTACCCAATATTAATTCACATAGTGGGGGGGCGGGATCTGGGGGTCCCCTTATTAAAGGGGGCTTCCAGATTCCAATAAGCCCCCCACCCGCAGACCCCCACAACCGCAGCCCAGGTTTGTGGGGAAGAGGCTCTTGTCCCCATCAGCATGGAGGCAAGAAGCTTTGGGGTGGGGGGCGCATAGCCCCCCTGCCCCAAAGCACCCATACTTCCCATATTAAGGGCATGTAGCCTGGTACGGTTCAGGAGGGGGGCGCTCACCCGTTCCCCCCTATTCTGGCTGGCCAGGTTGCATGCTCGATAAGGGTCTGGTTTGGATTTTAGGGGGGGCCCACGCGTTAATTTTTCTTAAAAAATTGGTGCGGGGTTCCCCTTAAAAGCCATACCAGACCTGAAGGGCCTGGTATGGACTGGAGATTTCAGGGATTTTTATCTATATTGCCACGAGCCGGCTATACATTACAGCCGCGAGTGGTTTTAAATGACAATTTTTCCTTTACAAGTGTCATTTTGCTCTGGCACTGTTCTAAACATCACAGAGATATGCCCTTTTACAGGCAGACTAAGGGGACCCCCCAGGCACATTATTTAAAGGAATATTTAATTTTTATTGTTTCACTTTAAGCCTTATTAAAATCACTGCTCCTGAAAAAACGATCGATTTAAAAACTTTTTTTTGCATTGATACATGTCCCCTAAGGCAGCTACTGGGTGCCCAAACATGTTTTATGGCAATAACTTGCATATAAGCCTTCAAAATGATCACTTTTGATTTTTCATGTTCGGGTCCCATAGACTTTAACGGTGTTTGAATGTTCGCACAAATTTTTGGTCTGTTCGCATGTTCTGATGCGAACCGAATGGGGGGTGTTCGGCCCATTCCTACAGTGATGTACAAAAAGTGCTGCAGCAACAATGACATATACAAAGGAAAAAAGTGTTTAAAATTATATTACTGCTTTCTTTCTTTTTTTTTTTTTAAATTCAATGATTTTTATTTAAAGAAAAAAAGAGTCAATGACATACATGAGAACAAATCTGTTGGATATACATCATATACGACAATAAGTATCATCAAGATTCTCCAGGTTATTAGTACTACAACGGTATTGACACGTTACATGTTTAGGATTCTTCTTGTGACACAAAAGTCTGGAATGATCCGTGGGAAGTAGTGCCCAGCACCCCTAAAGGGATCAAACTGTGCTTGAGACACTTCCTGCCCCTGTTTCAGATTTAATGAATTGTTAGTTTAACACAAATTTATATTTTGTAACCTGAAGGCTAACTGAGTGTATAACGAGCCTTTATGTATGCATTGATATATGTGTAAGAAAATGTATCTACCTTTTATTTTCTTTATGAGGGAAAGTGGGGGAGGGGTGAGGGTATGAGGATGGGAGGGGAGGTGAGGTATGTAGGAGGGAACAGAGAGTGGTGGGGTGAGCATGAGTTAGCTTAGATTTTTGATAATGGAGTCCTTATGACTTAATAAACAATTTGTACCAGTTGGACCATGGGTCCCAGAGGTCCAGGGTACGTTTTATATTGTCGGAAAGTATCTTTTCAAACGTGTAATGTGTCTGTACTTGGTTTATGACTTGTAGGCTTTCCGGGGGAATTATGTTTTTCCAATGTTGGGTTAGTACGTTTCTGGCCGATAACAGTACGTGTATTATAACCATTTTTGTTGGATGATGTGTATGGGTAAACCGTAGGTTGAGAAGGGTCGTATCTGGTTGGGGATTTATTCTATTTCCTGCAATTTGTGATATGATATCAAAAATTTCAGACCAATAGCTTTTGATGTGGGGGCATTCCCATAGAATGTGTAGAAGTGTGCCTGGCATACCACATTTCCTCCAACACTCTGGGGACACCTTGTGGTCAAATTTGGCAATTTTAGTTGGTGTTAGATATCTTCTTTGTAGGATGTTTTGTGTGGTTTCCCATAAAGATAAACACTTTGTGTTTTTGTAAGATAATTTTAAGGCCTCCTGCCATTCTCTTTTGGAGTATGTTTGGTTTAAATCTTTCTCCCATTCGTTAAATGACTCCGCGGGGGCGAAGTGCTGTTTTTCTTTTGAGAGATTATAGAATGTCGTTATTCCTTTGGCGCCTGGGGAATCTGGTGAGAAATATTGTGCTGCTTGGGTGGGTATGTGGCTGAACAGGTGCGGGCTGTTATTTAGGCAATGGGACGTTTGCAGATATCTGTAGAATAGATTAGGAGGGAATATATGTTCAGTGGTTAGAGTGTGAAAGGATTTGATTTTACCTTTGTGCATAAGTGAGTCTAATGTGACCTGATTGTTAGTAGGCCAATTTTTAGAGTAAAAATCAGGTATTAGGGTTTTAAGGGCTTCTATTGGTAAATGCAGGCCAGTGGTAGGGGTGTCTGTCCATTTGGTTGATATGAGCTTCTGCCATGCTGTGACTGAAGCTCTGATCGTAGGGGACAGTGTGTTAGATAATTTAGAGTTAGGGTGTCTAGTGCATAACCAGTATTTAAGATGTTTTCCTGGGGTGGAATGTCTTTCAATATCACCCCACTTTGTTGTTGTGTTAGGTAGAAACCATTC
>BLSH010222011.1:293851-309624 GCA_018402905.1 Glandirana rugosa | reverse complement strand
CCGACTAAGGTAACTCGTGGTGGAGACGTCCCGCGTCAGTTTTTACATTCCCTCCTTCCTTCTTCTCTCTGCCCCCCCCCCCCCCCTTATTTTTGCTGAGATGGAGACCTTGCCAATAAGGATGGTTACAAGGTAACTCACAAGTACAAAAATACAACCAGCTGCTTTAAGAATAGGTAAACAAGGGGCGGTGCAGTCCGGGGAGGAAACACATTGATAAGGAGCCCCGGGACGGCCGTAGGACGTCCAGAAGAAGCTATGCAATCAGCAAAATTAAACGCTTTGAAGTCACTTCTGCCCGTGACACTGGAAGCCATCCCGGAAGTTATGGCAAGACACAGGGGACTGTTCCGTTGTGCATGGCAGTAAGCCGTGGATGACACTTTAGGGATTTCATCCTGCAGGATGCTTATGGTCATCTATGGAAGAGTGGTGCACTACAACTTGTGTTCCATCAAGTAAAGGCTATGACTGCGCCCTGCAGAGGTGGTGCTCAATGGAATCAGCCAGCAGAGTGGTAATGTATCACTGAATCTGAGTGCACATACCTGCCTACACTCTGGTATTTTCCTGCAGAGCCACTCAGTACAGCATTACTGCTACAGTCCAATTCAGCGGGAAAGGAGCATCTTCACTGGTGGGCTACTTCAGTCACTGATGGTGTTCCTGCAGATGACAAAACTTGGACTAGCAGTGGGTGCATAAGCCCCAAACCACCACCATATAGGGATATACCCTTCATCGATGTCCCCCCACCTAGGCAGATAGCCTGCCATTTTGGTTTTGAACAACGTCACCCACCATTTCTACGCACAATTGAACAGCAGCAGGGTAGCTGTAAACACCTTATACCCACACGGTGGTAGAGGAATAACTTCAGCATCCCAGCACATCCACGGGATTATACATGTCCTTACACCCCTCGCCCCACTGGCTCGAGCCACCAGGGGTGGTTGTCACACTGTAGCAACAATCCCACTAGTTTTCATACCTACAATTGATATAGGGGTATGCCCTCTAGTTGCACAGTGTGACAATACATCTGGAGTCCGGACGTTTGTTATTTGTGTACATGTTGTTTGTTTTCTGTGGTTGTGTTTTGCCTATAGACACCACAATTGCGCCGGTTAGTGCACGTTGGTGTATCATATACAAGATGAAGATATCAGAAGTCAATCATTAAAAAACAATCCACTCCTTGTTGAGGGGTGGATGAAATAACCAAAGCTGCTGCTAATAATCAATATACAAAGCACATCCTATATCCAGGTTCAACAGTAAACCTAAATGTTAGCAGCGCTAAATCATCATTATAAATTACATCAGTTAAATTTATAAAATTGAAAGTCCATAACAGTGCATGTGTCCATAAAATCCTTAATTCGTGCAATCTTCGCAGTTGGTAAACCACCACCGCACCACGTGCCAACAAAATTGGGGTTTCCCTCTATGTGGAGGAACTCACCGGATGGTCGCAAATAACACACCCACAATTGATTGAGATAGCACAGGTTGTTCAAAAGGGTTACTGCCATTACTTCTCACAGACACATCATATCACCTGTTACTGCAGTCGTCGTCCTTACAACATTCCTTAAGTGAATGGAACTCACATAGTGCATTTATCACACATATTTATTGGTAAACATACACCACAAATAAGCCCTCGCTGGGGTGCTCCCTTACATTAAAAAGATAAAAACAAGCATAATTCAATACTGTTGATACAGTCAGGACACTGTCCTTCTTACCGCCTGCAGCCGACTAGCAATGATCCTGGGTGAAGAAGCGTCTTGCTGTTGGTAATCTCGTTGCACAGAGTAGCCATGGTGCGGCAAGTCTCCCTTATAGCGTAGCCCCTCACAGCAGTTAACCATTCAGAGCCCGCTACATTGCAACTTGTCATGGCAATACATATGCAAGCATTTGTCGGCTGCTGTTCGCCAGCTAAGTGACCTTATGTGTGGGACTCAATCTGTTGCATATTCTGGTGTCAGCAATGAAACATCAAACTTAACCACAATATCAACAAAATTAGGGCACCAGCCGTCAATCAGACTATCATTAGAGCTCAATATAATCTCCAGTCGGATCGCACAATATATGAACGTACATCAACTGGATAAATCACAGATCTATAAATATGAGCTTAATATTCTCGTGGATGAACAATCCATATTAAAGCTTGCTTACTACTATTTAATATCACATGTAGGGTTAAAAAAATTGAATAATGAAATTTAATTTAATGAATAATAAAATTTAAATTTTCAAATGGGCCCCAGCAACCGTCATTGCTCTATACCCATCTAGACATTCAATAATATTAAAAATTAAAAATTGGAGAGTGCACATGTGCGGGAGCTCCGAGATGGTCGGATGATCAAGGAGCTCCGCACCTACCCCGGCTGGCGGCACCTCTAGCCCCCTCTGAGAGCACAAAAGGGGATCCATGCGAGAAGGAGACGAACCCCCCCAAGTGAGGAGAGCACCGCGACAGCCCAGTAGAAGCTCCGGAGGGCTTTTACAAATTAGAGGTACTCCCTTCTTCTCCCGCTGGGGTGTACTAACAACACGTGCGGCCCCTACGACAAGGGAGGAGCCTCTCCATTACGCACAAACAGACTCAGCCTGGCCCAGCACCCACACACAGGTGGAGGAGAACCCCCCAAGGTGATTCTTTCCAGTGGAAAAGGGGAGATACGGTGCACACTAACATCATTGGGTGGACCAAGATGGCCGCGGCTGCGGCCTAACATAACGAGTGATCCCTCACAGCAAAGAGGAGCTCCCCCAACTACTCCTCATTAGCATCCTCAGTCTGACCCAGTAACCGGAATTAAGGGATTGGGGACCCACACAAGTGACTCTCCCCTGCTGGACAGGGAGACAAAGAGAATTTTGCAAGCCCAGGGTGGGCCAAGATGGCCGCTGATATGGCCTAATAGAAGTCTTAATATACCAGCTTGCTTATCCTCTATATAAAGTTCATGCCAGGGATGGGAGCAAGTCTTTACAGGACTAAATAGAGCTACTTGAGACCAGGTGCATTAACAACGCCAAGACGCTACAAACTAAAGACCCTCACACCTATAAACCACATACAAAGCTCATCAGAGACGGTAGGAGATCTTCAGCACTGTAGTGCAACCTTCCTTACCAGAAACCTACAAGAAAAGGAATTAATAAGAAGACATAGGTTCTCCCCAGAACACCTTATATGCAGGGTGCGTCTGCTAGGAGGTCACTGGTATTCCCCCCCTCAGTTCCAAACCCAGACTCCCCCTTGTAATGGCCTCAAATGGGGCAAACTCTTTTTCTTCACCTCAAGAAGCCACTTTGACCCACAGACCGATCATTTCACCAGCTACCCTAAACCTCACTCCAGGGCCAAATGTACCTGCTAACCAGCTTATGACAGCCTCCACAGCCTCTACCGAGTCCCTTCTGCGCCACGTTATGGAGGAGTCCCCCTTCTCTCCGGCAGCCCACTCCCCTTTACAACACCAAGAGATGAACACTCCCAGCCCCACGCCTCAGGAGTCTATCCTTAATACAGTAGACTTATTCATGAAATTCTCCAACCTCCTGGAAAGGGGATTAGCGAATACAGCCGCGAAAATTACTGGGGACATAAAAGCAGATTTCAACAATCTTGGTTCCAGAATGGACGCTATCGAACAGAAACTGGACTTTACTGTGGCCAGAACTAACCAAAACTCTGACCACTTATAAGTCTTACAGGACCAACTGGATACTGCCCTGGCAGGAATAGACGACCTTGAAAACAGATCACGACGATACAATTTCAGGGTGAGAGGCCTCCCGGAGAGCATCACCAAAGTTTCTCCAGCGATTCAGGATCTGATTCAATCCGTCATTCCAAGTGTTCCTAAACATAGGCTTGAATTGGACAGAGCTCACAGGGCATTGGGGCCCCCTAGAAAAGATGGCACCCCCAGGGACATAATTGTCAAATCGCATTTTTATGCCATCAATGAGGAACTGATGAGAGCCTCCTGTCCAACCCTCACATTTCTTGCATGGGTCACCAAGTACAGATCTTTGTGGATTTATCCCCAAACACTATCCAAAAGAGAAGAGCCCTCAAACCGCTCCTCCTGATATTGCAACGAGCAGAGCTCAAATACTGGTGGGCCTTTCCGTTTGCCATTAAATTTAATTTAAAGGGCAAAACTTACTCCTTTACCAACATAGCTGAGGGGGAAAAACTCCTTCTACTACTCAAACTTATTTCCCAAGAAGCACCGATGGATCTCACTGACCCAACTAGCTCCCACTCTAAGAGACCGCTCCCTTCCAGCCCGGTCTCTCCGCTCTGGTCCAAGTCAAAGAGCAAGAAGGCTAAGGACAATAGAACCCCATAACTAGTCAGTTGGCCTTGTGGGTTTTGGTCTTCCCTTCCTGCCAGAATTGGGACCCCCGTGGGGGATTGGAAATATTCTCTCCTTTCCAAGAGTAACGCCACCCACTTGGAGCTACCTGGCTCCTACCTGCTGGTCTCTTGATTTTTGAACGATATCTCCACTATGTTCTTGATTGTCTCCTTGTTTTTATAACAAAGTTTTTTATGGTTTATACATGATGTTGTAGAGGAAGCTTCACTTCTTCCTAGAGTAGAAGGTTCTAGATTCTACACTAAGCCATCACTTAGTTTTTCTGATTCTAAGCATCCCTTTTGTTTGCTTTTAGATAAATGTTCAATCAAGGGGTGACCGGCCGGGGTAGGTCCCTATGCACCTCCACTTATCCCGGGGATCTCCATGGATTTCCTTGGGCTAAGTTGTCTGCCCTTGACGGGTCAGATAATAGTAGTTCCCATTTACCCTGTTGTTGTTTGTACGCCTCCTAGGAGGTTATGGTTGGCGGGCCAGGAGGGTCTCTCACCCCCCCTGACACCACTCCCTATTGCTATTTGTAGATGTAAATGTCTCAGTAGTTTCTTTTTCTTCTACACCTTCCCTTTTCTTTTTTCTCGCCTATGGTTAAAGCGCCTAACCTTTTTTTCTATTCCAGATGCCTCCAGGTCTACCAGTTATGGTCCGGGATTACAGTTCTTCTTAGGATGTTACCACACCCATGTGGGGGTCTCCATTCTCGGGGTGAGTGCTGCCGTTGTTACAAGCTCTGACTACCTTCTGCTCCATGGCTAAGGCTACCGACAGACATATTCAAATAGCTACCCATAATACCCAGGGGCTTAACTCCCCCCTAAAGAGGAAGAAAATGTTCTCCCACTACAAAACTCTTAACTTAGATGTCGTTATGCTACAGGAAACCCACTTTCCTTCATAGTACAGCCCTAAATTCCTCCACTCACATTTTCCTTTCTTTTTTTTTGGCCAACGCAGAATCCAAATCCAAAGGAGTTGCAATCATCTTTTCCAAATCCTCTGGCTTTTCCCTCCTGGGGGAAATTAAAGACTCAGAAGGAAGATACATTTTAGTTAAAGGTTCCATGCTGTTTGAATCTATCCAACCCCACCTGGAGGGCAGGGTCATTCTGGGTGGCAATTCCAATATCGCCCTAGATCAAGGGCTTGATAAGTTCAAACCCCTGGGGTGACAATTAACACGACCGTCTAGAGCTAGCCTTAAACTAGCTAAATTGCTTCATTCTTTTCACTTGTCAGACGTATGGAGATATTTGAACCCAACCAGGAGAGATTATACTCACTTCTCGCATCCTCACAACTCGTACTCGAGAATAGACCACTTGCTAATGGAATCCCAGGCTATCCCGCTGGCGATGAAATCACGGATAGTTGACACACCACTCTCTGACCACTCACTAGTACTCATGCAAATTCGATCCGACCCTAACTATACGGAACAATTTTTGTGGAGACTAAATGAATCACTGCTATCTGACCCGGTTAAAGTGTCCGAAATTAATAATTCCTAAAAGGAATACTTTCTTTCAAATAATAAAGAAGGGACTTCAGCAGAAGTCCTTTGGGCAGCACACAAAGTATTTATTAGAGGAAAGCTTATACAGCTTGCCTCGCAAATTAAGAAAGAAAGAACAGCAGACCTTTCAAGGTTGGAGAAGGCATTCGCCTCACTACAGGCATCCCATAATATAGACCCCTCTAAAACTTCCACTGCCCATCTGGATAAACCTAGGTTAGAACTCAATATGGCTTTAACAACTAAAGCAGAGAAATCAATCCGGTGGAGTGGGCAAACGTTTTACACACAGTGATAAGCCAGGTTCAATGTTAGCAGCTATACTCTCGCAAAGTCATTTACACCATCTCCCTAAAATCAGAGTACCAGGACACGGCCTTTCTACAAACCCACAGAAAATTTTGGAGTATTTTCATAAGTTTTATTCTGACCTTTACAGCAAGCCTAAGCAGGATCATCAAGACTCCCTCTCAGCATTTCTTGAGGAAATCCCCCTCCCCTCCCTGTCCCTCGAGCACAAACAGATTCTTGAGGCTCAATTCTCAGAGGAAGAGGTGGGGAGGTCATTAAGGCTTCAAGAAGGGGATCAGCTCCGGGGCCCGATGGCTTTTCCACACCCTATTATAAAACCTTTGCTGAGACACTAATCCCACATATGACTAGATTCTTTAACTCTTAAATTCGGGGTAGCCCCCTAGATCCACAGCTCAACATGGCCTATATAACGGTTATTCCAAAACCAGACAAAAACCCTGAAGAGGTAGGCAACTATAGACCCATATCGTTGATTAACAATGACATCAAAATCTTAACGAAAATCTTGGCGAACAGGCTCTCTTCCGTTATCAACACTTACATCCATAAAGATCATGTAGGGTTCATCCCAGGCAGACAAGGACCAGACCAAACACGCAGAGCTATTGACCTGATTTCCATCCTACAATCTAACTGGGAGGGCGGGGTTAAGCAGCGAAGCATGGTTCTTTCCCTTGATCTCCAGAAGGCTTTTGACTCTGTTTCCTGGAACTACATTTTTACGATTCTGGAGAAATGGGGATTTGGCCAGCGTTTCTTAGGGATTATTAAGGCCCTCTACTCCTTCCCCTCGGCTCAAATAAGGTTACAGGGGTACCTTTCCAACCCGATAGCTATAGCCAAAGGGACAAGACAAGGTTGTCCGCTTTCCCCACTGATCTTCGCCATAGCTATCGAAACCCTAGCAATCGCTATACGTCAAAACCCTGACATTCAAGGGGTCTCCTGTGGTCCTCAGATCCACAAATGTGGTCTCTTTGCAGACGACATCCTGCTTTTCATTACTTCCCCCCACACATCCCTTCCCAATTTAGGTCGATTACTAGACGATTTTGCTAAGTACTCGGGCTTAGCAGTGAACTACTCCAAATCGCACGCTCTAAATATTTCCCTCTCGCAGGAAACGGTCACGTCGCTGGAAGGTTCTTTCCCCTTTAAATGGAGCCGGTCAAATACTTGGGGATCAATTTGACGGCCAAAATAGAGGACTTATATGAGGGTAACTTTCCCTCCATCTACCGAAAATTAGAGGAAGACATAAAAATATGGTCGAAGAGTAATCTCTCCTTGCTGGGCAGAATCAATGCAGTCAAAATGACTCTCCTCCCGAGGATTTTATACTTTTTTAGAGCCCTACCCATCCCCATCAGGAGAAATCACTTAAGGTCCCTTCAGAGTAAAATCCTCAAATTTGTATGGGGCAACTCAGGATATAGGTTCTCTCAAAGCACATCATTCCGCCACAGGAAGAAAGGAGGTTTGGGTGTTCCCTCCCTCCTCAAATACTATCAAGCAGCCAGACTGGCTCAACTATTCCGGGTCTACACAAAGTATGAGAAACCAGACTGGATCCAGATAGAACGACAGGCAACACCACAGTTTACCATAGACTTCCTCCTCTGGACTCATTCGAAAAAAATACCCCCTATACTATCCCCAACCCTTTCCCACTCACTAGCCCTTTGGGATTCACTTCGAAATCATTCAGCACTGGTTTCCACTTTAACTCCCCTAGCACACATTTTCCACAATCCAGACTTCCCTCCCGGCTTAGATATTAAAGTGTTTTAATGGTGGTTGGACAAGGGGCTGTACCGCATAGGACATTTCTTTACTCCTTCAGGCCCAATTTTTTGGGGCCATTGTATAAGCAAACTGGATATCCCTGCCTCTGAAAAATTCAGATTTCAACAAATCTACCATTTTCTTAAGCATATCTGGAAAGAGAAACCTCTTCCTCCTAAAATTACAGCCTATGAAACTTGGTGTGGCCAGGCCATGGAGCAGAGGGAAGGCATCTCAGTGGTATATGCGGCCCTCACTCAGATAATGGATAAGACCCCATACATGAAGCAGTGGGAGGAGGATCTCCAGATCTTATGGGACCTAGAAACATGGCACGTTGCACTCTCCAACTCCTCCTGAGGCATCCTGAATACGGTCCCCATGGAGGCTAGCATTAAAGTTATCACCAGATGGTATCTCACTCCATCTAAACTAGCGCGTATTTATCCCACGGCTAACCCACAATGTTTCAGAGGTTGTGCTCTGCTCGGTTCTATGCCACATATATGGTGGGAATGCCCTGGGATTAGACCTTTTTGGAGAAGAATCTTCAATCTCATTGCAAAGCTCACCAAGTCGCAGGTTCCTATAACCCCTGAGATTGCTCTCCTTAATGCCCACATCCCGAATCTGTCAAAACTCAGCAGAAAACTGGTTCAGTTTATCTTAATCGGTGCCAAACTCTCCATTGCTAAATCCTGGAAAAAATCAAGGGTGTCTTTTGTTGCAACAGTACGGAAAATCTCTTGGAACATCTCACAGGAGAAGATGGCCAGTATCCTATCGGACTCCACCAAAAAGTTTGAGGGGATATGGGAGCCATGGGCCAATTATATAGGGGTCTCCTTAGTCCCAGGACTCTCCCCTCAGTCAAAAGGCTATAACCCGATTTGATTCAAGGTGCTTCTTCTCTTTCCTGTTCTTCTCTTTCTTTCTCCTTTTTCTCCTTTTCATCTCTGGTTACTCCTTTCTTCTTCCATATCTCAGATTATCTCTGATATTAGTCGCTGTTGGCTCCTTGTTTTCTTTAAGCTAATCAACTCTGTTAGGTGCAAGAGACCCCGCCCTGGGGGTCGCTATGCATACATTCCCTATACTTTAGCTTTTATCAGAAATAGGAGGCAGGCTATAGTTCCAGGTGCTCCTTTTGAGACATCCCACCCTCTCCACGCACAGTGTGTTCCCGTTATGGGGTGCGGGGAGGATGGGGATGCTTCAATATTTTACTCAGGTTTCTCAGGATGTTTATTAAGATACCTTGCTTCGCCTCTAAACAATGCCTCCCTGATGGAATTAAAGTTGAGTGTGTCAATTGTGATATCAATGATAATCTAATCATTTTTCGATTGATCACTTTTCCTTTATACTGTTGCAATGTATATTGCTTGTCTTGTACAAATTTCAATAAAATCATTGAAAGAAAAAAATAAAAATTAAAATTCCATCTTGTACCATGACCTTTAACTTATGTGTGGCCTATGTCCAGAACAAACAAGTTATCATGGACATACGGCCCCTGCCTTCAATACAAAATAATATAAATGATTGATAAAATTAAAATTTAAATTAATATAATTATATGTTTATGCATAAATACCTAATAAATCTAATATCATCTTTGGCCCAATTGATATATCACCTAAAAATCACTGATAAAGGAATTAACATCTACTTCTACATTCATGCCTTTAGGTTCAAGAGTATCCTTGAGATAGATCCACTTTGTTTCGCATTTGGAAATTTATCTCACTTTATTTACTCCCCTCCAGTTTGGAGCTAATTTCTCTATGCCCCAAAATTTTAACTCTGAGGGATCCCTACCATGTTTACTGCAAAAGTGCATGGACACACTATGATCTTTATAACCCGCTATAATATTTGCAATATGTTCTGAAACTCTCTTCCCCAGTGTTCTCTTAGTACGACCAACGTACAAAAGGTTGCATGGGCACTGTAGAGCATACACAACATAGATGGAAACACATGTTATGACATCCTTAATCTCAAAATTCCTCCCATTAGTAGACATAAAACGGATGAAATTTTGCAGATGTGTGTGCACAGCTACAGGCTACACACCTTCGGCAAGCAAAAAAACTTTTTTGTTCCAAAACATGCGGGGTCTAGTCGGAGGGTCTATCACTTTCTTCAGAAGCCTGTCAGCAAAGCATGATGCTTTTCTTTATATGAATACTGGTTCTGGGGGAATCTCACTTTTTAAATGCCTGTCTAAACCTAATATAAGCCAATGTTTCTTAAAAATGGATTCAACCTCACGGAACTGTGCACGAAAACCACTGAAAAACTCCCATTCAAATTTATGATTAGATCTCCTTACAGTGTTTTCTAGGCAGCTAGTCCTAGGGACCAACTCTACTTCTTGCATAGTCTTTTCTAGATCCGCCACCTTATATCCCTTCTCCAGAAAACGGCCTTTGATCACATTTGCTTGTTCAGTAAAGTCCAAATGACTAGTACTGTTTCTCCTGACATGCATTAATTGACCCTTAGGGATGTTCTTCAGCCAGACCGGATGATGCCCACTTTGAATAGCTAAATAGCTATTCCGATCAGTAGGCTTGAAGAACACCTTGGTCTCCAATTTGTTATTCCTAAGCATGACATTGAGATCGAAATAATCTATCTGTTCCTTGCTCCAACGAGTTTCCAATTTAATATTATTGGGGTTATCATTTAATTCATTCAAAAATCCAACCAGCGAACTTTCAGTTCCCTTCCATATGAGGAACAAATCGTCTATGAGCCTCTTATAAAAAAGTAGTTCCTGTCTGTGTTTTGAGTGAATGAATTTGTCCTCCCATTCGCTCATTCGCTCAATAAATCCATGCATTTATATTATTTTGTATTGAAGGCAGGGGCCGTATGTCCATTATAACTTGTTTGTTCTGGACATAGGCCGCACATAAGTTAAAAGTCATGGTACAAGATGGAATTTTAATTTTTAATATTATTGAATGTTGAGATGGGTATAGAGCAATGATGGTTGCTGGGGCCCCTTTAAAATTTAAATGTTATTATTCATTAAATTAAATTTCATTATTCAATATTTTTAACCCAACATGTGATATTAAATAGTAGTAGGCAAGCCTTAATATGGATTATTCATCCACGAGAATATTCAGCTCATATTTATAGATCTGTGATCTATCCAGTTGATGTACATTCATATATTGTGCGATCCGACTGGACATAAGGTCACTTAGCTGGCGAACAGCAGCTGACAAATGCTTACATATGTATTGTCATGACAAGTTGCAATGTAGTGGGCTCTGAATGGTTAACTGCTGTGAGGGGCTACGCATTAAGGGAGACTTGCCGTGCCATGGGGTCACGCCCTCAGACGAAGTGATGACGAAACGCGTCAGTAGTGACCACGGGGCTACTCTGTGCAACGAGATTACCAACAGCAAGACGCTCCTTCACCCAGGATCATTGCTAGTTGGCTTTGCTGCAGGCAGTGAGAAGGACAGTGTCCTGACTGTATCAACAGTATTGAATTACGCTTGTTTTTATCTTTTTAATGTAAGGGAGCACCCCAGCGAGGGGCTTATTTGTGGTGTATGTTTACCAATAAATATGTGTGATAAACGCACTATGTGAGTTCCATTCACTTAAGGAACGGTGTAGGGATGACGGCTGCAGTAACAGGTGATATGATGTGTCTGTGAGAAGTAATGGCAGTAGCCCTTTTGAACAACCTGTGCTATCTCAATCAATTGCGGGTGTGTTATTTGCAACCATCCGGTGAGTTCCTCCACATAGGGGGAAACCCTGATTTTGTTGGCATGTGGTGCGGTGGTGGTTTACCAACTATGAAGATTGCACGAATTAAGGATTTTATGGACACATGCACTGTTAGGGACTTTCAATTTTATACATTTAACTGATGTCATTTATAATGATGATTTAGCGCTGCTAACATTTCAGTTGACTGTTGAACCTGGATATAAGATGAAGATATCCCCTATGATTGATACCTGTATTTTAGCTATGGGCTTTTGAATACATTTATACTAATTTAGTCATACAATTGCCTGTATTTTGGTGTCATTTAGAAGCCTCTTTTGATCCCACAATGGGGAATATTTTTGTCTGTTTGCTGTTTAGACTTGATGACATAACCCATAGGGTTAGGGTGATAGTGAATTATCGCTGATTTCTACTTTTACCTGCTGTTTTGTTTGTTTAACTTCAGCAAACTGTTTGCAGGTTTTCTTGTGCATCATCTTTAGAAATGGCTTTCTTCTGGGATGACAGCAATGCAGACCAATTTGTTGTGCAGTGTGTGGAGTATGGTCTGAGCACTGACAGGCTGACCAACCAACCCTTCAACCTCTGCTGCAGTACTAGCAGCACTCATAAATCTATTTCCCAAAGACAACCTCTGGATATGATGCTGTGCACGTGCACTCAACTCCTTTGGTTGACCATGGCGAGGCTTGTTTTCAGTGGAACCTGTCCTGTTAAACCACTGTATGGTCTTGGCCACTGTGCTGCAGCTCAGTTTCAGGGTCTTGGCAATCTTCTTCTAGCCTTGGCCATCTTTACTGTATATACGCTGCATTCAGTGTAGATTATATATACAGCTTATTCAGTGTAAAGTATATAGAGGCAGTGCAGGCAGTGTAAGAATATATATATATATATACTGTATATATATATATATATATATATATATATATATATATATATATATACTGAGCAAAATTATAAACGCAACACTTTTGTGTTTGTCATGAGCGGAACTTAAAGATCTATGACCTTTTCTATGTACACAAAGGGCCTATTTCTCTCAAATATTGTTCACAAATCTGTTTAAATCTGTGTTATTGAGCACTTCTCCTTTGCCGAGATAATCCATCCACCTCACAGGTGTGGCATATCAAGATGATGATTAGACAGCATGATTATTGCCCAGGTGAGCCCTAGGCTGGCTACAATAAAAGGCCAATCTAAAATGTGCAGTTTTACTGTATTGTGGGTCCGAAAACCAGACAGTATTTGATGTGACCATCATTTGCCTCACGCAGTGCAGCACATCTCCTTCGCATAGAGTTGATCAGGTTGTTGATTGTTGCCTGTGGAATGTTGGTCCATTCCTCTTCAATGGCTGAGCGAAGTTGCTGGATATTGGCAGGAACTGGAACAGGCAGTCGTATACGCCGATCCAGAGCATCCCAAACATGCTCAATGGGTGACATGTCTGGTGAGTATGCTGGCCATGCAAGAACTGGGATGTTTTCAGTTTCCAGGAATTGTGTACAGATCCTTGCAACATGGGGCATTGCATTATCATGCTGCAACATGAGGTGATGGTTGTGGATGAATGGCACAACAATGGGCCTCAGGATCATGGTATCTCTGTGCATTCAAAATGCCATCAATAAAATGCACCTGTGTTCATTGCCCATACCATAACCCCACCGCCACCATGGGCCACTCAATCCACAACATTTACATCAGCAAACCAATCACCCACACAACGCCATACACGCTGTCTGCCATCTGCCCTGTACAGTGAAAACCGTGATTCATCTGTGAAGAGAACACCTCTCCAAAATGCCAGACGACACTGAATGTGAGCATTTTCCCACTCAAGTCAGTTACGACGAGGAATTGCAGTAAGGTCAAGACCCTGAAGAGGATGACGAGCATGCAGATGAGCTTCCCTGAGACAGTTTCTGACAGTATGTGCAGAAATTCTTTGGTTGTGCAAACCGATTGTTGCAGCAGCTGTCTGGGTAGGTGGTCTCAGATGATTTTGGAGGTGAAGAGGCTGGATATGGAGGTCCTGGGCTGGTGTGGTTACATGTGGTCTGCGGTTGTGAAGCCGGTTAGATGTACTGCCAAATTCTCTGAAATACCTTTGGAGAATGCTTATGGTAGAGAAATGAACATTCAATTCAAGGGCAACAGCTCTGGTGGACATTCCTGCAGTCAGCATTCCAATTGCATGCTCCCTCAAAACTTGCAACATCTGTGGCATTGTACTGTGTGATGAAACTAGACGTTTTAGAGTGGCTTTTTATTGTGGCCAGGCTAAGGCACACCTGTGCAATAATCATGCTGTCTAATCAGCATCTTGATATGCCACACCTGTGAGGTAGATGGATTAACCTGGCAAAAGCAAAGTGCTTACTAACGCAGATTTAGACAGATTTGTGAACAATATTTGAGAGAAATAGGCCTTTTGTGTACATAGAAAAAGTCGAAGATCTTTAAGTTCAGCTCATGATAAATGAGGGCAAACACAAAAGTGTTGCGTTTAGAATTTTGCTCAGTGTATATACGCTGCATTCAGTGTAGACTATATATACAGCTCATTCAGTGTACAGTATAAAGAGGCAGTGCAGGCAGTGTAAGAATATAAATATATACAGTATCTCACAAAAATAAGTACTCTCCTCACATTTTTGTAAATATTTTATTATATCTTTTCATGTAACAACACTGAAGAAACTACACTTTGCTACAATGTAAAGTAGTGAGTGTACAGCTTGTATAACAGAGTAAATTTGCTGTCCCTTCAAAATAACTCAACACACAACCATTAATAAGGATGGTACTGCGCAGCCTATACCAGTGTGTAAGTAAAAGAACCTTGCCCCTAGTGGTTCTAGGATGTATTGCCACACTATTTCACTGTTAGTAGTTAAATAAGTAAAAAACGAAGTGTACAATGCACCTTGCTGATTTTGCCTGGGCGATACTAGACAGGTGTATACATACTCATGATAATAAAACAAGGATATAATATATATAATAATACAGAGATAAAAAGTAGTAAATGCCCTGATGAAGTCATGTGATATGACGTAATGCGTGTAGGCTGTTACTTAGAGTGCTGGATACTAAGTGAGAGGTGCCCTGACGCCGCTGTATCATTTTAAAGAATTTTTATCTTTGTTCCTGGAAATAAGTTTTTTTGGATAAAATAAACATATTTTTGATATACTACACTATGGAATCCGTTTGTCTCTTCCTGCATGCCTGATTTTTGGAGTAAGGATCGGAATCAAGGAGTCCAACGACCGGTGGGTCGTACGGTGTGACCACACGGGAGGATCGAGAGTGAGAGAAAAAAACGCACCCCATATTGGAAGAACATCTCCCGCTAAAGATACCTTGATGCGCACAGGTCCTTACCTGCTCAGGTGAGAGTTCTGAGAGCACAGATCCAGTTGAAGCACCTTAGAAATGGAATCCTTTTTGGGGTGATTAACCACCCCCCTGCACAAAGAGGCTTCCCACACCATTGTTTGGAGCACGAATCGTTTTATGAACTTTGGAGCACAAGTCACTCAGTTACCACACCCTTCGGAGAAACACGTCCCCCCACCAATTAGTGGGGTTTTTCCTAAGGTAAAGATTCCACGAAGTTGACCTAGACACGAGAGTCTTGAGAGTGGACTCGTCCATTCCTGGACACGCGTAGTTCCATAGAAATCGCCCTCTACAAGAAGGTTATACCCCACGCAAAAAAAGAGAGTGAGAGCTAGGAGGGCACACCAGTGTGGCATGCTGGGTGGCCAGCAACCTGAGGAACTAAGGCTAGGAATGAGGTTTTTAGTCCGTACGTCCTTCTCTGTTTGCCTAAGGTATCACATCATATAGTTTTTATACAAATAAAATAGGTTTTTTTGAATAAAGGTCCTTGTTTCTATTTTTAAGAAATTTTACTATGTCGCCGCAGTCCCGTGGAGAGTGAATCATAGGTCGTG
>BLSH010222011.1:235260-252990 GCA_018402905.1 Glandirana rugosa | reverse complement strand
TACAGACGTCCACTCTCGCAGCCGGTAGGTACCTCTGTATTTCGTTTACACTAGAGACATTAAAATCTAGTAAGGACAAACCATTCTCCGGGGTAACGAACTCTTTGTGAAATACGGGACCTCGTGGAAATATTGTCTTAGAAAACTCGTGTCTCGTGAAACTAACGTGTTTGGAATAGTACCAGAAATACAAATATACTTGAAAATTTACATTACTATGTATGTGATATTACAGTTTTCATAACCCTGTGGACGGAAATGTGTGTGTACTTGAAATTACCGTAGGGTCAGAGTCAGACATCCCAAGTTATAACTCAACCGGGTGGGAAACGTCGATATTGTCGAAGTTGAGAAGACCCTTCCGACACTGAGACTGGGATGCCATTAAAGTTCATGTGTGTGTAAAGGCAGGTGTCCCAATACTTTTGACATTATAGTGTATGTATCATTACATTTAAAAGTTCATATAAACATAAAGACCATGATAAGGTTTGTGCAATCAAAGTGCTCTGTGCTCAAAAGATTCTGTTATAAAGGTGCTCCAGGGCATAAAGTGTTTCTCAAGCAATGGGGCCTCTTACCAAACAGGAATGATCTAAAATTACAGAGATCACATTTGCTTTATGTCTCCATGGATGGCCGACGCTCTCACCTGCAGACATTCATATAGCTCTGTGACCCTGTCAATAAGATAGAGCAGTGTTGTCCCCACAGTAGGAAAGCATGCCTTAGCCCTTACTCCAAGCAGCACTCTCCAGAAACCATATATATAAGGCACAAAGAAGCAAAACCCTCATAGTGTAGTAAGATAAAATCTTTTTTAATATAATTTATAGATTATATAATTTCAGATCCATGGGCCTTAAAGTAGAACTTAAGGCAACACCTTTTTTCTTGTAATTTTGAATAGAGTGAGGGAGGCTTAAACCCCTGAAG
The DNA here is from genome assembly GCA_018402905.1 of Glandirana rugosa. Lineage (NCBI taxonomy): Eukaryota > Metazoa > Chordata > Amphibia > Anura > Ranidae > Glandirana > Glandirana rugosa. The sequence goes on along the minus strand of BLSH010222011.1, from coordinate 252,054 downwards.
GGTTTATTTTGTCATTTGTGTCCTATTGGGGAGATTTTCCTTTGCTTCCTGTCCCATAGCCATAACAGAATGTTAGAGAAAATCCCTCTAAAGTGAGGGAATCCCTGGTTATCACCATGGTCATCAGAACTGGTGTTCTCATTGGAAGATATCCCTGCTATTTCTGTTCTGTTCACAGTATCCAAAACAAAAAAAAGTTTTGCCTTTAGTTATTTTTAGTTATGCTTTAAAGCCTATCTTAAGCCTTTTTTGTTTGTTTTTTTCTGTTTGTGATACCCTTGGGGGAAGTCTTCTCCCACTTCCTGTCCCTGTGACACTAGTACAAAAATGCATTAGGAATCCTCATGAATGGGTTGCCAATGCACAACAACATACCAAAAAACACTCATGCACCTTTTTTTTCCACCACTGAGCACAGTATGTCTGCTGTAGTGTGCTGCCATGCGCTGTACAGTGTGTAGATGTGCCATTCACAAAGAGCCTTGCATTGACTTGTTATTGCACAACAAAAGTGTAAATGGGTCCTAAGATTAAAGAGTTTACAAATATGAGTATATAAACACATTTATACACTTAAAGTTGAATTAAAGACATTTTTTTATGCAGAAAGGGAGAGTTTTTTGCTATCTGTGTTCCATTGGGATTGAGCTTTTGCTTCACTTCTTGAACCCATAGCCAAAACCGGAAGTGAGAGGAAATTGCTAGAAAGTGAGGGAATCCCTGGTTGTCTCTCAGAACAAGAGTCCCCATTGCATAGCTCCCAACTGTCCCTGATTTGGAACAAAGTTCCTCTGTTCCTCTTTCCTCTTTATGTTTCCCTCATTTTGATCTGATCTACAGGTGCATCTGATAAAATTATAATATCAAAAAGTTAATTTATTTCAGTAATTCAATTGGCTGGGGCTCCTTTTGCATGAATTACTGCATCAATGCAGCGTGGCATTGAAGCGATCAGCCTGTGGCACTGCTGAGGTGTTATGGAAGCCCAGGTTTCTTTAATAGCAGCCTTCAGCTCATCTGCATTGTTGGGTTTGGTGTCTCTCATCTTCCTCTTGAAGTGCTCTAGAATTTCCTGGTAGAGAGCTGTGCTGACTTTGGATTTGATAAAAAAAAAAGTGGAGCAACACCAGCAGATGACATTTGGCTCCCCAAATCATCACTGACTGTGGAAAATGTTTCATTTCATTTGGAAATCAAGGCCCCAGAGTCTGGAGGAAGAGTGGAGAGGCACAGACTCCAAGTTGCATTATGTCTAATGTGTAGTTTCCACAGTACGTGATGATTTGGGGAGCCATGTCATCTGCTGGTGTTGGCCCACTGTGTTTATCAAGTCCAAAATCAGCACAGCCCTCTACCAGAAAATTCTAGAGCACTTCATGCTTCCCTCTGCTGACCAGCTTTATGGAGATGCTGATTTCATTTTCCAGGAGGACTTGGCACCTGCCCACACTGCCAAAAGTACCAATACCTAGTTTAATGATCATGGTATCACTGTGCTTGATTGGCCAGCAAACTCGTCTGTCCTAAACCCCATAGAGAATCTGTATGGTATTGTCAAGAGGAAGATGAGAGACAACAGACCCAACAATGCAGATGAGCTGAAAGCCGCTATCAAAGAATCCTGATAGCACTAGTGGGTTTTAACTAATCATTTTTTTTTATCATTCTCCTTTAAGGGGGCATGGCAGGGGGTGTCCTTTGCCTACATGCTTCTGCTAATAGGTGTCCCTTGTTCCAATCTCAAAAAGTTGGGAAATATGCCGATTGGAAAATGTTCCCTCCAACCAAAATGTGAGATTTCTTTCACTTTTACTTTTGGACAAATAGAGTGGGTAAATATCCCTAACGTGGGCACAAACAGCTATAAATACTTGGCAAGTGTTTTAATCCCTCTATACTCTATTCAAAACAAAAAAAAAGTTTAAATTAAACCGCCAATGTATAGAATAACAGAAAGCTCCATCACTTGAGATACTCCAACAAGGGCCATGGAGAAACCAACCATTTTCTAGCAACTTAAAGTGGAGTTCCATCCAAAAGTGGAACTTCTGCTCATTTGTCTCCTTCCCCCCTCCAGTGTCACATTTGGCACCTTTTGGAGGGGAGGGGGAAGCGGATACCCTGTCCCCACTTCCGGGAGACCAGGCTGCGGCGAAATATGCCAGCAGTTCAGCCCCCTCCTCCTCCTTCCTCCTTCCCCACCATTGGGCGAATAGGAGAGTGCAGCGGTGCCTTGTGCATGCGCAGTAGGGGCCCGGCAGTGAAGCCGTAATGCTTCACTGCCGGATACCCTTACCGGCAATGGTGGCGGCAGCACCTGACAGTTGATGGACTCCAGGACAGGTAAGTGTCCTATTATTAAAAGTCAGCAGCTACAGTACGTTTAGCTGCTGGCTTTTAATTTTTGCAGGAGTGGGCGGACCTCCTCTTTAATTACTGCTGCTAGGGCTAGAGGTAGAGTAGAGACTCACTCAGGGAAAGAAATCTGGACACTGGAAGAAATTAGATTTAGGGCTGGTTCACACCGGAACCCATGCATTCACACATGAACATTTTTAAACACACGTTCCAACGTGGTGCTTTTTTTGACACCCCATTCATCTCAATGGGCTGCCAAATGTGCACGAACAGGCAAAAAGTATGGCAGACGCTTTTCTAGATGGCGTTAACTATTAAATGCATGTTTCCCACACTGCAATTTGTGTGAATGGGCCTTAAAGTATATCTAAATCCATTTGTTTTTAGTTTTGGACAGAGTGGTTGTCAGGTTTTCATTGCTGTCTGTGTCACCATTAGGGAGATTCACACTCTCTAGTTGTCCTCAGTGGTGTATTATTGTTTTGTGCTGCTCTAGGGCTGATTAAACTTGTGCACCCCCTAATTTAAATATGACCCACCTCTTCCTGTCAGGGCCACACCCCCTCATGTTTAAGACTCCCCCTGTCATCTGTAAACCACACCCCTTCCTCTTATCAGTGCAGCCTCATCAATGCCCATCAGTGCGGTCTCATCAAGGGCCACCAGTGCAGCTTATCAGTGCCCATCAGTGCAGAATATCAGTGCTGCCTTATCAGTACAGCCCCATCAGTGTAGCTTATCAATGCCACCTCATCAGTGGCCATCAGTGCAGCCTATCAGTACCCATCACTGTAGTTTTTTAGCACCCATCATTGCGGCCTCATCAGTGGCCATCAGTGCAGCCTATTAGTGCCCATCAGTGCAGCCTATTAATGCCCATCACTGCAGCATATCAGTGCTGCCTTATTAGTGCCGCCTTACAGTGGCCATCAGTGCAGCCTCATCAGTGCCCATCAGTGCAACCTTATCAGTGCCCATCAGTGCAGCGTTATCAGTGCCCGTCAGTGCAGTCTTATCAGTGCCCTATGTCACTGGATTAGTAGGATTATTCTTATCTTGCAAGATATCTGGACTTGTGTTTGCTGCCACTCATGGGAAGTCCCTAGTATGCAAATAAGTGAAATAATCAGTGGCAGTAAACATAAGTCCAAATACCTTAAGATAGGAGTATATACAGTGACATATTGCGATAGCACATATGAGGTGAGCAGGTCCAAAATATTATTGCTATCACATACAATTAAATGTCTTAATTGTATATGATGCAATTCAATATACTCGCTCAAGGACAAGGAAATTTAAAGAAATGAAATTATATTATTAAAATGATGCCATACCTGGGGGCTTCCCTCCTCTCTTCTCCATGCTATTGACACATAGCCCGGGAGGAAGTTACATATCGTAACCTCCCAAGGATGTGGGGGAGGAGGGTAGGTGGAGCATTAGGCTGCAGTGTCACACTTATTAGTATTGGCGGCTGCTAAACCAGTCACATTAAGTGTGGCCGGCCGTTGCCAGTCTGTCAGAACATTCTCAATGGCTGGTATTATCATACCGGCAGGCAGGTCCGGTGCTACCACTAGGCAAACTAGGCAGCTGCCTAGGGCACACTGCTGCCTAGGGGCACCCTGCTGCTGGCTTCCCTCTGCGTCTTCATGCTCTGCAGGCTGCAGCATGTAACTAACTCAGTCTCAGGCAGCTGCTCCATCTGACCGGTAGTGTAATTAGAGGCGCAGCACTGGAGTCAGCGCTAGAGGTAGCAGAGCCAATGCTTCCTGTATAGCTCCGCCTACTGTCACATGGGCAGGACAAAGGGGTGGAGCCAAAGGGGGCCGCAAAATGAGGTTTCGCCTAGGGTGTCAAAAATCCTTGCACCAGCCCTGCCGGCAGGCAGCAGTTAGGCTGCTTCATAGGGGCACCAGACTCATTTGGTTCCTTGACCCTGCCCCTGGGCCCAGTCCACCCCATAAGACTTGCGCTACACTAAAAGTGAATTGCAAATACCGGAGGCCACTCTTTTCGTGCGGGAGGAGGCTGTTTTTTTCGTATGTGCCACCCTAGGCCTGGGCCTTGTCGGCCTAGACCAAGATATAGCGATGTTTGTCCTGTTTACCATCATCACCAAAAATTACAGAAAATCCTAGAATTTGGATGGTCACCAGGGGGTATACTAGTTCTGTGACCTTGGTGACAATTAGGGATTCGCCTCACGCCCTCTTACGTCTTCTTGTTACTATGGTACAGGAAGTGAAATTTCCTCAATGGGACACAGATAGAAAAAAAAACTGACAGGGTTTACAACCCTCCTTTACTCTATCCAAAATGAAAAAAAAAAGTTTTGCCTTTTGTTCTACATTACACTAAGACAGTGGATGGCATTAATGTGCATGCCAATGCAGGGAAGAGACAGACACACACACACAAGTGTTGTAGCATGTTTTTGCCCCTAACTGAACCTTAGGCAAGGATTCCTACAATCAACACATTTGCATAAATCCAGAGCAGATGTATGAATCTAGTTGTGTGACATTGTTATTGCATTCATAATCAAATTATTATGGAGATTGGATGTCCCAGCAATTTGTACAGTTGAACAGAGGACCTGTTGGCCCTGGGCTGTTCATTAAAAGCTAATAAATGTTTGCCCTAAGAGACAGGATACACTGCCATATTTCAGGGAAACATGCTGTAATGACTGGAATTTTCTGCTTTTGAAGATATGCCAGCACTGTCAAATGCTTACCGTGAACTGTAAATTCCTGTTGTAATGGCTAAAAGGCAGAATCTGTAGATGTTGGATTGATATGGCCATAGGCACAAAGAAGGTGTGCTAGCTGCTGGAATCAGATTAGCAGTCACGCTGCGATTCCTTGCATTGTTTTACAAAATGTTGCTGTGTCTGCTTCTCTGGCTCGGCTGGTGTTTGTACATTATTGTTCTGCAGATTGCTGAGTATTACAACCAGGCAGTAGATCATTGTGGTATTCTGGGTTCAGTAAAGATGGAACACTGTTTATTACCAACATCTTTGTTTCAATATAATTTTAAAGATTTTAGAAACTCCTCTATCCCTTTTAAATCAAAGAACAAGTGTTAGGCTAGCTTCACATCCATACATCATGCATGTATGTTAACATGCATTAACATGTTTGTGGGCAGGTGCCTAAAATGTTGTGTGTGTATTGCAAAAAAGAGTTAATGCTTGGTGTTAGAGGGGTTAACGTTATATGATGTGGTATGCCTTCCCCTGCATGTTCACTTCCTGCTTCTGATGTGATATGCAGGAAGAGATCAGACATTGTGGTCTGTCCGTGTATTGGAAGCGATCGGTGAGGATAATCCGTGTCTGGATGTAAACCGGACTGTAACTGTGGAGTTATCCCTCAGAAGGGTTTTTTTCCCCAAAAATTCTGCCTTTTTTCATTTACTTAGCAAAAAAATAAAATAAAATAAAAAAAAACTGTGGTGATTAAAGCGGTAGTAAACCCGCTGACAAAAAAAAAAATCCTGCAAGACAATAGCATAATATGTTAGTATGCATCGCATACTAACATATTATGAAATACTTACCTTAGAACGAGGCCCCCAATGCCCGAGTCGGTCAGCGCTAAGGACGCTGACATGTTGGTCCTCTTCTTTCTTCCGGGTACGCGGCTCCGGCACTGTGAGTGGCCGGAGCCGCGTGACGTCACTCCCGCGCATGCGCGCGGGAGCTCTTCGCTCCGGCAGCCAGCTCTGAGTTGCCGGCCGCCTCGGCCGGATCGTCAGAGCGCATGCGCCGCTAATGTCAGTGGCTGCATGCAGGGCGAATATCTCCTAAACCATGCAGGTTTAGGAGATATTCTTTTTACCTACAGGTAAGCCTTATTATAGGCTTACCTGTAGGTAAAAACAGCTTTTAGGGTTTACTACCGCTTTAACTACCACCAAAAAAAGCTCTATGTGTGTGAACAAAATGATACAAATTTAGTTTAGGTACAGTGTTGCATGACTGCACAATTGTTATTCAAAGTGTGACACCTGATAATAGGCCTTGGCAGGAAGAAGGTAAAAGTGCCCAGTATTGAAGTGGTTAAGGAATAGGGTACTGCTCTCTCTACATCACCAGCCATCAGACTAAAAAGTGAAAGAGCAGCAGCAGACTGGTGAGATCATCCCCCTGTTCCTTTTGTCTTTTCCTCCTAATAGCATGCTCCTTGCAAAATATTTGCATATAAGACTCCTGCTCCCTGTCCTGCTTCTCCCAGTGTCGGGAACCGGTGTGACCAGAAATGTGTGGGCTGCCACAGAGAATATCAGGCACAAATACAGTGTAAAAGATTATAATTTATTTAAAAGATAAGTGAACAACATAAATGTAAATGCACCTCAAAAATACCAAACTGTGTAAACAAACCAGAGAACCAAACAAACAGTGACACACAATGAACAACAGCCTAAATCAAATATTTACAGCACTCAGGTAATGCAAAGCATAATCGAAACGGAGCCAGTGTCATACATGGGGAATCAAGCAGAGGGAGCTGGGAGCAAGGCAGGGCAGGGAGAGGGTAACAGGAGATGGAGAGAGCAGGTGGGAAGGGATCAGGCTGCAGGGTCGGAGGGCAGGGTCCAGGAACAGGGAACAGGAAACAAGATGCAGGATACAGGAACACTTGAATGCAGGTCAGGGGCACATGGAGACAACACCTAGGCAGTGAGGAAGAGCATGCACAGGGTTTAAATACACTTTCTGCAACCAGCATCAGGTGATGACTGATTACATGAGATGATGTCAGCTTCTGGCTGCTGAGGGACAACCGCTGGTGGACACCGGAGCTTCAGCCTATAGATCTGGGAGCCACAGCGTCAGCAGCAGGCAAATCCTTTCCTGACACCAAGGCTGCATAAATTTGTGTTGTTTATATCTGTTCAGCTTTACCTGTTTTTTTACTGAGTGAGTTAACTGCAGGTAAAAGTGGCACCATAAATGGGGGAGGCATCAGCGGGAGAGGGGCCCAATACAAGTTTTGTACTAGGGCCAGTGCAAATTTATCTACATCTATCTTATAGCAAATATGGTTCTTATTTTATGTTAAAGAAAACTGAAATAAAAGGGAAATGAAGTGAGAGTTTAACTTTGTTAATCGAGTTAAAAGACATACTTTCAATATCTGTCTTGGGAGATCTGTAAAGTCCAAGCATACTGAAAACACATCATACATTTTGTCAGATGAAAATGTCTTGGAATATCTTGCTCTACTGAATATTTCATGATTTCTTCTGTTGTTCTTCCACTGCAAAGGCTAAATCACATTAAAGGAGATGCCAACTTTTTTTGTTGTAACTTGCACTCCATGGCTTTATACTTATCAATATTTTATGGATTCCCAAGATTGTCCCAGGATCTGGTGGCCATTGGAATGTAGCTTTATCCACAAAATAGATGTGCTTAGGGTTGACTCAAGCATGCTATATTCATATTTGAAATGTATAAGTAACCATTTTAGTAAATTGAGAAAAAACAAAGTAATACCACTGGCTGGTGTGATCACTTAAAGTGATTGTAAAGCTTCTTTTTTTTTTCTTTAAAATAACAAACATGTCATACTTACCTTCCTCTGTGCAGTGATTTTGCACAGAGTGGCCCCATACCTCGTCTTCTGGGATCTTCCAGTGGCGCTCTTGGGTCCTTCTCTGCATCAAGTGATCCGTCAGGTAAAGCTTCCCTGGGGTCACCCATGCGGGCACGCTCCCGTGTCCTGCTGATTGCGTGTAGTCACACAAATAGCGGGACTAGACTACGCCCCTTGGCCCCCGCATCACTGGACCTGATTGACAGCAGCCAATGGCTCCCCTGTTATCAATACAGCCAATGAAGACCCGAGACACCGGCTGGAGCGGATTGCTCATAGCCTCCGCTGGAACGAACGGGCTCAGGTAAGTAAAAGGGGGGCTCTGGGGGGGTCACTACTGAGAAAAGGTTTTTCACCTTAATGCATAGAATGCATTAAGACGAAAAACCACAAGGCTTTACAACCCCTTTAAAATGGTTGTAAAGGATCAAGTTGTAAAACAACCCATTCAGTTTAAAATAGAAATGGAAGGCAAAACATTTGTGTATAGATATTAAAAAACATTATCAATACCTTTTTTTCCCTGTTTTATAAGTGATCACATCCCCTGTGTTCTCTCTGTTCTCATAAGAGCTGGGGGAGGAGCAGCAACAGTACACTGAGCTTACCAGGGAAAGGCTGTGCAGGGAGGGCGTGTCAGGACAAGCCCACCATAGCTAGAAATCTGACCACAGTGTGCTCTCCTGTTTAGCATAGCCAGTTTTAATAGGAAAGCAGATGAACTGGCAGGAACAAAAGATATTTCACACGAAGGAAGCAATACAAAGAGAACAGGATACTTTCTCATACAAGCACATGGTACAGCAGGCACATATCAGGAATATGAAATGTTGCGGCAACAAATACTTTAAAGTGATTCTGTGCTTTTGCCAATGCAGGGCAACACAAAAAGTTCACTTAAAAGGAACCCTATCTATCCAAAATGATTTAATTTTGAGACAATCCCACCAAATATGTATGAAGGTTCCATTGCATGGCAGCCCCTGAAGCATTTGTCAGATATCAAAGGTTTAGATCTGTCTAGGCATTGAGGAACCATATACCCTACCAATGCATTAGTAGCATATAATTAGATTTAATTGCCGCAATGTTAATTGAGCAATTTTCAGTGGTTTGCCATATGTGAAGCCATTCCGTATCTTCAATAACTTTGCCTAGATCGTCCTGTCATTTTACCATATATGAATGGGGATAGGGGTTCATCCTTCCAATATAGATGTATAGATAGATATAATGAGACCTTTGGCCATGGGGTTATTTAAACATATTTTTTCAAAGGGAGTCAGGCACAGTTTTTAATTTGAGAATATCTAAGGATTTCCTGATAAGGTGGGTTGTGCAAAGATCTAATAGAGGAAAGGATTTAAACATTTGTAGAGGAAATTATGATATACAGTAGATTTTGTACATATTATGGGAGACCCACCATTTAAATTTGGTTGGTTCAAGCTTGGAGTGAACATCGGGTTATGCATAATTGGAAGTTGTCCAGAATGTTAATGGTTATCCCAAATTGAATGGGAATGTTTGATAATAGAATTTGGAATTCGTTTATGGAATTTTGGAGGAATCCATAAAACAGTTTCAATAGAAATAGGATCCAATTTGAGTGCTTCAATTAAAAATTCAATAAGGCGGAATAATAGAATTGTGAAGTCAATATGTTTGGGACTGCAAGACCCCCCCCCCCACCCCCTTTTTTAAGATGGAAGAGAGTATTGAGATTTACACAGGGTTTATACTTATGCCAGACAAAAGAAGAATATTTGATTTTGTATTGACCTCAATACATGAGAGGGTATCTTGATAGGAAGAGTTGGAAATAAATGAAGTCGTTTAGGAAGAAAGACCATCTTTATTGACGTCATGTGCCCCAACCAAGAGATTTGATATTTTTTACAGGATTCAAGAAGAGGATGTAAATGATATAAGATAGAGTGGTAGTTAGCTTCATAAAGGGAGTTGTAGGAAGAAGTAAGAAAAATTCCCAAGTAAGGCAATGAATTATGTTCCCATGGAAAAGGGAAGTTTCCTTTGATATAAGAAAGGATATTGTCTGGGATACTAATATTGAGAGACTTAGACTTATGGTTATTAATATGTAACCCAGATATATTTTGAAAATCATTCAGTTCTTTCATTAAATTAGGTAAGGTAGTTATTATTTGTTATAACCATGGGGACATCATATGATGATATCCAGTAAGATCTAATTAAATTAAAACATTTTGGACAGATATTTATAGAGTAATATATACTTTAAAGGGTAAAAGAATATGAAAAAACCTAAGAGAAGCATTATTGAATTGGTGGTCCTCTATACCAACTTCCACCCAAGTCAAAAAATAGATGATGTGCTATATGCCCAATGAAAACTTGCTGCCATCCTTCACGATAAATCCCATAAATGTGAGAAAATGTGGTCTCCTTGGATCAAATCATATTTTCCAATAGACTTTGATAAGTTCTTGTTATGCATATAAAACAAAAGATTGCTTATATTAGCTTCCATATTCTCATCTCTCGTGTATATTTGCCTGCCCGGACCCTCTTCCATTTATATTCTCTTTCTATGTTTTATTCTTCGCTTTCATTTTCCATCTCTTTAATTGATCTCACATCAACATTTACATTATCTTTGCTAAAATAGCGCTACAATGTGTATAACTCTATGATTTTATATTCACTTTTAAAACTTTATTGCCATTTATACTATACTTTGACTTATGATTGATAACATGATAAGCATATAGAGTAATATACAGTATATTCATAGCCACTATTGTATAAATGTCTCTATATAAATATTTTTTTTTCCTATATTATTGTTATTATTTATTTATTTTAATAAAAATGTACTGAACCATCAAAAGGAACAATATCACTTTGCCCATTTAAGCCAAACACATACTCCATTCTATTCCAGACATGTGCAATTCGTTTCTATCCAAATATAAATTCAGGTAAATTTTTGGTTATTCAGAGATTCAAATGTATCCAAATCTCTGAATGAAATAGTAAAAAAATGTGTTGAAATTTGTTTAATTTAGTTTTGTATATTCGTTTTCTATCAAATTCCAAATTTTTGGAACAATTCGAATTGGGATTGGTCAAAAAACTATTGTTTCTGTGTGAAGAATAGCAGGTTGTTATCTCCCCCTTCCCCACCCCAAAGCACCTTGTGTACCATTACATCTCTTGGGAGGTGAGAGTTCTGTGAGCCTTGGGAATCAGTTTGGTGTTGAATATTGCTTTGACGCCAAACATAAAATCAATTTATAGTCACTGATAAGTAGACATGTGCAATTCATTTAGTTCCGAATTAGTTTTTTGTCAAAATTCTGAATTTTCGTTAATTCGGAAACATTAGAATAACGAAAAAACGTTTCACAAATTTTTCGGAAAGCGAATTTTTGAAACGGATGAAAATTGGAAACAAAAAAAATCATAAATTAGAAAGCCGAAAAAACAAAAATCCAAAATTTGAAAATCTGAAAATTCGAAAAAACGAAAATCCGAAAATAGGTTAAAAATGGTTATTGCTGTGCATCAAACATCAAAGAAGGACGGTCCGTCCACATTCCTATGATACAGATTAGAGGAAAACCCCACTTGGGACTTTTAAAGGGAGACAAACTCCATGAGAGTAAGCCAGTATGATCATAAAAATTAAAAATTTTCAGGTTTAAACTGCCCAAACATAGACAAAAAGATACACACAGGTACATACATGGGATGCATCGTGGTTATAACATACATTTAAAATACAGAAACAGTAATATTGATACAACCACCACTCTCTGTTTCAAAGAAAGCAGAGGAAACCCGACGTGTTTCAAAAAAGTTCTTCCTCAGGGGTAAGTGGTCATATGATTTAGCAATATCGTGAAAGAAGACATTTGCATCCAAAACTAATCAGTCTAAAAGCATCCAAAGATTCCAGAAAACGCTACCCGCTGTTCATCTGTATCCCCATGGGACCAATGATAGGTGAAAAGGGGGAGAGGAAGGGCAGAGAAATAGATATTCCACCCTATCCCCATACAGTACTCCACTAAATTATCCTCAACAAAGGGAGTGATCTCCCTGGTAACTGTATTTTAAATGTATGTTATAACCACTATGCATCCCATGTATGTACCTGTATGTATCTTTTTTGTCTATGTATAGCCCTACGTTTGGGTAGTTTAAACCTGAAATAAAAATTGTAATTTTTATGATTATACTGGCTTACTCTCATGGAGTTGGTCTTTCCTTAAAAGTCCCAAGTGGGGGTTTCCTCTAATCAAAATCCAAAAATAAGAAAAAAAAATCAGAAAATTTGAAAGTACGAAAATTCAAAAGTAAGAACGAAAACCCTGCAATTCAAAAGAACAAAATTCCAAAAGTAAGAAAGAAAATCCAAAAATTCTAAAGAACGAAAATCCGAAAATAAGAATGAAAATCCGAAAATCCTAAAAAAACAAAAAAAATTTGGATAATTATTATTATAATTAAATTATTAAGTTTATTATTTTTATTAACCATATCCATTATTATAGGTTTTTTAAATGATTATTATTATTATTATTATTATTAATAATAGTAATAATAACCACTATAATAATAATTATAAACTATTAAATTACAGGTAGGTATTGAAATTTCCTTTCAAATTTGGCTGTTAATTATTAACCATTATTATAGTTTTTTTAAATTATTATTATTATTATTTGTTAATAATAAATAATAATAATAAAAACGATAAGGCTGCATTCACACAGGGGCGATCCGACTTCAGGCACGACTTTGCTAGGCAACTTGCAGGCTACTTGCAGGCTACTTGCAGGCTACTTGGAGGCAACTTGGAGGCAACTTGCAGGCAACTTGCAGGCGACTTTGCCTGTGGCCAATCAGAGCGGGGAGGGAGGTGGTTGCCCTGGATAAATTCTTTTCTTAAGTCGCTTCCATGTAGATGGGGGATCCGACTTGGAGGCGACTTCTATTGAATCCTATGGGCACAAGTCGGATAGAAGTCGCCTAGAAGTAGTACAGGAACATTTTCAGAAGTCGCCTTGAAGTCGGAGCGACTTCAGTCGCGTATATTAAGACGGCTCCCATTCATTTCAATGGGATTTCAGATGTCAAGCGACTTGGGGCGACTTGAGGCAACTCAAGTCGGATCGCAAGTCGCCCCTATGTGAATGGGCACTTATAACAGTTATAAACTATTAAACGAGTTAGGTATTGGAATTTCTTTTCAAATGTGTCTGCCTGTTTGTGAACATAACGAACACGAATTTATCTGAATTTACGAATTTTCAAAATAACGAATACGCATCTATATAAATGGAATGAACCAAATTCGAATGTTTCCGAATTTACAAATTTATTCAAAATAACGAATTTCAATCATAACGACAAATCCGAAAAACGGAAAAAACAAAAACGAAAATGGAAAAAATGAAAAAAAAAATGAATTTTTTGGCCGTGCACATGTCTAGTGATAAGCTGAAAGGACTTGATAGTCTTTGTCACATTCCATATATTTGTGTATCACTGTTAATTGTTTATTGAGCATTTATATTTGAATCACACATATATACAGTATCTCACAAAAGTGAGTACACCTCTCACATTTTTGTAGATATTTTATTAAATCTTTTCTTGTGAGAACACCGAAGAAATTACACTTTGCTACAATGTAAAGTAGTGAGTGTACAGCTTGTATAACAGTGTAAATTTGCTGTCCCCTCAAAATAACTCAACACACAGCCATTAATGTCTAAACTGCTGGCAACAAAAGTGAGTACACCCCTAAGTGAAAATGTTCAAACTGGTCCCAAAGTGTCAATATTTTGTGTGGCCACCATTATTTTCCAGCACTGCCTTAACCCTTTTGGGCATGGAGTTCACCAGAGCTTCACTGGTTTCCACTGGAGTCCTCTTCCACTCCCCCATGATGACATCACAGAGCTGGTGAATGTTAGAGACCTTGCGCTCCTCCACCTTCCTTTTGAGGGTGCCCCACAATGCTCAATAGGGTTTCGGTCTGGAGACATGCTTGGCCAGTCCATCACCTTTACCCTCAGCTTCTTTTGAAAAACAGTGATCCTCTTGGAGGTGTGTGTGGGGTCGTTATCATGTTGGAATATTGCCCTGCAGCCCAGTCTCCAAAGGGAAGGGATCATGCTCTGCTTCAGTATGTCTCAGTACATGTTGGCATTCATGGTTCATTAATGGACTGTAGCTCCCCAGTGCCGGCAGCACCCATGCAGCCCCAGACCATGACACTCCCACCACAATGCTTGACTGTAAGCAAGACACACTTGTCTTTGTACTCCTCACCTGGTTGCCACCACAACGCTTGACACCATCTGAACCAAATAAGTTTATCTTGGTCTCATCAGACCACAGGACAAGATGCCAGTAACCCATATCCTCAGTCTGCTTGTCTTCAGCAAACTGTTTGCAGGCTTTCTTCTGCATCATCTTTAGAAGAAGCTTCCTTCTGGGACGACAGCCATGCAGACCAATTTGATGCGGTGTGCGGCGTATGATCTGAGCACTTACAGGCTGACCCTCCACCCCTTTAATCTCTGCAGCAATGCTGGCAGAACTCATATGACTATTTCCCAAAGACAACCTCTGGATATGACGCTGAGCACATTCACTCAACTTCTTTGGTCGACCATGGTGAGGCCTGTTCTGAGTGGAACCTGTCCTGTTAAACCGCTGAGTGGTCTTGGCCACCATGCTGCAGATCAGTTTCAGGGTCTTGGCAATCTTCTTATAGCTTAGTCCGTCTTTAGGTAGAGCAAAAATTCTTATTTTCAGATCCCCAGAGAGTTATTTGCCATGAGGTGCCATGTTGAACTTTCAGTGACCAGTATGGGAGAGTGAGAGCGATAACACCAAATTTACCACACCTGCTACCCATTCACACCTGAGACCTTGTAACACTAACGAGTCACGTGCCACTAGGGAGGGAAAATTACTAATTGGGCCCAATTTGGACATTTTCACTTAGGGTGTACTCACTTTTGTTGGTAGCAGTTTAGACATTAATGGCTGTATGTTGAGTTATTTTGAGGGGACAACAAATTTAGACTGTTATACAAGCTGTACACCTACTACTTTACATTGTAGCAGTGTCATTTCTTCTGTATTGTCACTTGAAACGATATAACAAAATGTTTACAAAAATGTGAGGGGTGTACTCACCTTTGTAAGATATTATATATACACTATGTTACCAAAAGTATTGGGACACCTGCCTTTACACCCAACATGAACTTTAATGGCATCCCAGTCTTAATACGTAGGGTTCAATATAGAGTTATCTCACCCTTTGCAGCTATAACAGCTTCAACTCTTCTGGGAAGGTTGTCCACAAGTTTGTGGAGTGTTTTTATGTGCATTCTTCCTGAAGCGCATTTATGAGGTTAGGCACTGATGTTGGAGAGAAGGCCTGGCTCACAGTCTGCGCTCTAATTCACCCTAAAGGTGGTCTATCAGGTTGACGTCAGGAGTCTGTGGAGGCCAGTCAAGTACCCAAACTCACTCATCCATGTCTTTATGGACCTTGCTTTGTGCAATGGTGCGCAGTCATGTTGGAACATGAAGGGTTAACCCCAAACTGTTCCCACAAAGTTGGGAGCATGAAATTGTCCAAAATGTCTTGGTATGCTGAGCCCAACCCCTGAAAAACAACCCCACACCATAACCCCCGTCCTCTCCATCAAATGATTTGGACCAGTGCACAAAGGAGGGTCCATAAAGACACAGATGTCAGAGTTTGGGGTGGAGGTACTTGACTGGCCTGCATTGACCTGAATTCATTAGCAAGCCAAATTTAGAGAGATTTATATTTTTGAAAGAGTATTAATTGCCTTTAACTTTGTCTTTTTGAATGGTTTGGGGATACATTTTTCAGATGTTTGCTCACTTTTCCTTTAACTTGTCAGTAAATATGTTGTTAATATATTTTTGTAATATTTTATACCTTTTCATGTGACAACACTGAAGAAATTACACTTTGCTACAATGTAAAGTAGTGAGTGTGCAGCTTGTATAACAGTGTAAATTTGCTGACCTCTCAAAATATCTCAACACACAGCCATTAATGTCTAAACCGCTGGCAACAAAAGTGAGTACATCAAGTGCAAGTAAAAAGTGTCCAAATTGGGCCCAAAGTGTCAATATTTTTTGTGGCCCCCATTATTTTCCAGCACTGCCTTAACCCTCTTGGGTAGTGTTGAGCAGACCCGAACTGTAACGTTCGGGTCCGTACCGAACTTTGGGGTGTCCGGGACCCTGACCCGAACCCAGACATTTCAAAAAATGTTCACGGGTTCGGGTTCTGGGTTCTGGTAGTTGATCACGCATGTTAAATAGCTGCAGGGCAGCCAATCAACAAGCGTTTCACTGGTTTGCCCTTAGAAGCCATCACAGCCATGCCTACTAATGGCATGGCTGTGAATGGCCAGTGCATCATGTGACCCAGCCTCTTTATAAGCTGGAGTCACTTGATGCCGCAGTCACTTGCTCTCTGAGACTCTGACTAGTGTAGGGAGAGGAAGCTGCCAGCGTTTTTGTGAGGGACAGATTGCAGACATTTTAACATCTCATCCTGCATCCTGCATCCTGAGATTACAGACAGATTGCAGACCTCAGCCTGCATTACACAACGATCTGATTGTGCAGTAATTTGAGATTTCACATGCTGCTGCTTTGAGTGACAGATTGCAGATCAAACCCTGCATTACAGAACGATCTGACTGCACTAGGTAGAGGCTTCTGCTTAGAGGGACAGATTATTGTTCAAAATTCATCTCCTAGT
>BLSH010222011.1:201976-230241 GCA_018402905.1 Glandirana rugosa | reverse complement strand
ACGGAACGATTTCTTCGACTCGCATTTCCACTACCTGACCGGTTCGAACAGAGGTCTGGATTTGGGATAACTCGTAGACACCCCTTAGGAGTTTACCTTCCACCTACTCGCGTTCCAGAGATTGTAGGTGGTCGAGGCACTACAGTAGTACCTCTTCACCTTCTCTTGAGGTCACCGTTGGATACTTCGAGACTACTTGAGGTCCGGGTTCTCATCTCAACTAGCTTGGGGGGCTACAAACCCAAACCACCCAAGCCGACTTGAAGCCCTTTTTCAGGCCCAAGTCATGGCTTGCAATAGGCTTGAAATGTTTGGGTCCCCATTGACTTCAATGGGGTTCGGGGTCAGGGCTAAAGTTCGGATAACGTTCGGTACTGAACCCGGACTTTTTCCCGAAGTTCAGCCGAACCCACCAAACCCAAACATCGGGGGGTTCGATCAACTCTACTCTTGGGCCTGGAGTTCATCAGAGCTTCATAGGTTGCCACTGGAGTTCTCTTCCACTTCTCCATGATGACATCACGGAGCTGGTGGATGTTAGAGACCTTGCGCTCATCCACCTTCCATTTGAGGATTCCCCACAGATGCTCAATAGGGTTTAGGTCTGGAGACAAGCTTGGCCAGTCCATCACCTTTACGCTCAGCTTCTTTAGCAAGGCAGCGATCATCTTGGAGGTGTGTTTGGGGTCGTTATCATGTCAGAACACTGTCCTGCGGCCCAGTCTCCGAAGGTAGGGGATCATGCTCTGCTTCAGTATGTTACAGTACATGTTGGCATTCATGGTTCCCTCAATGAACTGTAGTTCCCCAGTGCCGGCAGCACTCATTAAGCCCCAGACCATGAAACTCCCACCACCATGCTTGACTGTAGGCAAGACACACTTGTCTTAGTACTCCTCACCTGGTTGCCACCACACACGCTTGACACCATCTGAACCAAATACGTTTATCTTGGTCTCATCAGACCACAGGACATGGTTCCAGTAATCCATGTCCTTAGTCTGCTTTTCTTCAGCAAACTGTGGGCTTTCTTGTGCATCATCTTTAGAAGAGGCTTCCTTCCGGCAAGACAGCCATGCAGACAAATTTGATGCAGTGTGTGGCGTATTGTCTGAGCACTGACAGGCTGACTCCCCACCCCTTCAACCTCTGCAGCAATACTGGCAGCACTCATACATCTATTTCCCAAAGACAACCTCTGGATATGATATGCACTCTGGAGCTGAGCATGTGCACTCAACTTCTTTGGTCAACCATGGCGAGGCCTGTTCTGAGTGGAACCTGTCCTGTTAAACCACTGTATAGTCTTGGGCACTGTGCTGCAGCTCAGTTACAGAGTCTTCACAATCTTAACACACCTGCTCCCCATTCACACCTGAGACCATTCACAACTGAAACCCCGGGAGTCACATTACACCGGGGAGGGAAAATAGCTAATTGGGCCCAATTTGAACATTTCACTTAGGGATGTACTCATTTTTGTTGCCAGCGGTTTAGACATTAATGGCTGCGTGTTGAGTTATTTTGAGGGGACAGCAAATTTACACTGTTATACAAGCTGTACACTCACTACACTTACATTGTAGCAAAGTGTAATTTCTTCAGTGTTATCACACGAAAAGATAGAATACATTATTACCAAAAATGTGAGGGGTGTACTCACTTTTGTGTGATACTGTACATATCTTATCCTATTCAAGGCAGAAAGTCCTATTGCCCACAAAAGCAAAGTTTGATGATGTCAGCACTGAAAAGCAAAAACTGCTTTGGTCCCTAAATGTGTATAGAGTCAATTAAGACTAAAACTTCTGTCAGGTTTTTATTTTTGTCAGTACCTCTGCTGGGGAGATTCACCTTCTCTTTTTGTCCCAGTGACCATTGTCATTGAGACAAAGTAATGGGAAATCCAAAAATGTACAGTTGTGACCATAATAAGATTTAAGGGTAAATCTTTCAATAGGGCAATATTCCTTGGACAACTAGTAATGTCCCTCTCTTTGTGGAGATTTCTTAGGTTTTCTGGACAGGACATGAAAGGAATCCTTCCCAAAGGGCACAGACAGCAAAAAATAAGCTGGCAGGATTCTAAAATGTTCCTACTCTATTCAAAAATAAAAAGAATGTTGGCTTTCAAAGTTAAAGCAGTGTTCTGCTCACCCCTGGAAAAATGAAAAGCCATCAGCTACAGTATGTAATAATAGGACACTTACCTGTCCTGGAGTCCAGCGATGTCCGCGTCCCAGCTGATGTTTCCATCAGCTGTCGGGTGCTGCCGCCGCCATTGCAGGTAAGGGAACCCAGCAGTGTAGTATTACGGCTTCACACCGAGCCCCAACTGCGCATGTGCGAGGCACCGCTGGGCTCTCTCACTGGCTTGGTGATGAGGGAAGGAGGAGGGAGGAGGAGGAGCTGGGCTGCTGACGTAATCCGCCGTGGCCCGGTCTCCCGGAAGTGGGGACAGTATACCTGTCAAAGACAGGTATCCACTCCCCCCCCCCAAAAGGTGCCAAATGTAGTACCAGAGTGGGGGAGGAATCTGATAAGCGGAAGTTCCAATTGTGGGTGGGACTCTGCTTTAAGGAATATGGTGTTGTCAACTCGCAGCTCACAGCCTGCTCATTGGACAGTGAAGGAGCACAACACACTAAAGCTGACCAAACATGGATCGATGTTTGTCTGGTTCGGTAGGGGCCAGATGAAATTTGATTCATGTATGGGCAAACTGGGTTCACAGAAGTCAATCTACTGATGATTAGACATTAGACATATTCAGACAAATTTTTCATTATTTAGAGATTTGGATATATCCAAATAGCCGAGTTACAGTATAAACGAAGTTTACTGAATGCTCCTAATAACGAAACAAAATTTGTCTGAATTTCCAAAATCTGAATTAAAATTTGAATTGCATTTAACATTGAATTCCAGTCGAATTTAAACTGTAAACATGTTTCTGAAATCAAACGCTGTGTGTGTTATTATTATTATACAGGATTTATATAGCGCTAACAGTTTACACAGCGCTTTACAATACAGTTACAATACAATAAGATACAAGAGGATCAAGATGGCCCTGCTCAGAAGAGTTTACAATCTAATAGGGTAGGTGGTACAAAAGGTTCTAACTGTGGGGAATGAATTGACGGAAGATAAAAGAAGTAAAAGATTAGTTGGAGGTGTGATAGGCTTCCTTGAAGAAATTCGTTTTCAGGGATTGCCTGTAGGTAGCAAGAGAAGGAGATAGGCGGACAGGTTGAGGTAGAGAGTTCCAGGGGATGGGAGAGGCTCTAGAGAAATCCTGGAGATGATCATGGGAAGAGGAGATGAGGGAGCTTGAGAATAGGAGGTCTTGGGAGGAATGGAGAGGACTGTTTGGGTGATATTTGGATACAAGATTGGTCATGTAGCTTGGGGCAGAGTTGTGAATGGCTTTGTATGTTGTGGTTAGTATTTTACATTTAATTCACTGGGTGATTGGGAGCCAGAGTAGGGATTGGAGAAGAGGGGTGGCAGACACTGAGCGGTTGGTAAGATGGATAATTCTGGCAGCAGCTTCATGATAGACTGAAGAGGGGATAGCCTATGGAGAGGGAGGCCAATGAGAAGAGAGTTGCAATAGTCAAGGCGAGAGATAACAAGGGAGTGACTGAGTAGCTTGGTGGTTTCATTTGTTATTAGAGTACCATTTCGAAATAATGTTGTTTTAGTTAAACCAAAGGTGATTTAAAGAGTTATTGTTTGTTTGTTCACTTTGCCACAATTGAATTCGAAAAAACAACAAACTAAAGTTTTCCATTCGGCCGATTCAAATTTTATCGATTCAAATGCTTCGAAATTAAAACATCGGTAAATTCGAAGAAAATTCGAAAAAGACACAAAACGAATTCCGAATACGAATCCTGAATATAAATTGAACGAATCAACCAAATTTAATGAAACTAAATAACTAGATTAATGAATCTAAACAAAACGAGAAAAAAAAATTGCCATGCACATGTCTGCTGATGATCATCTCCAGCAGGGATCTCTAAATTATGGCCCTCCAGTTGTTCAGGAACTACAATTCCCATCATGCCTAGTCATATATCAGAATGTCAGAGTTTTACCATGTCTTATGGGATGTGTAGTTCTGCAACAGCTGGAGGGCTGTAGTTTGGAGATCCCTGATCTACAGTATGATCAGTGCCTCCGGTTATAACCGGTGGCGCTGAATGGTGGATTCTGATGGCCGGGAAGTCTCCCTGCTGTCAGGATACAAAAGCTCAGTGGAAGTGATTCCCTCATTCACACTGAATATGTGGATGAGGTAATCTGTTCAATTTTTTTTTTCACTTAACCCGCTAGTTGAAAGAAAATAAATGACTAATGTATGGGCTGCCTTAGTCATCAGCTCTGATTAATCTGCTGTCTCCTCCTGCCAGTATGTTTACTGTTAGCATATGTGCATGCAGAAGATTTTAATTGGCTCCTAATATTCTCCCCTCCCTCTCACTGTCTAAATGATGCAAGAGATTTGATTTTATAATTTTGAAGAGATATGTAATTGTATTAAATAGCACCTTTATATATATCTACAATTTAGCTTTAAGTGGTTAATATAAAATAATATAAACATACTAACCCCATAAAAATATCTGTCTGAAAAAACTGCAGTAACATGACAGCCTGATCACAGTATTCCTGACATCACTCTGATTTTAATTGCTCAGTGATCTCTTTTTTATGAGCAAAAAAAGACTGTTTAATATACCGGGGTAAGCGTCCTTTGAAAAAAAAAAATGTCATTTTTATTCTGTCTTACAGTATGTACAAACTATGTCGCTGTAGCAAACAGACAACATGATAAAAATGATTTGTGGCTGTGCATTAAAAATGCATGACTTCCATCAATTTAATCAAAAACCTGCGATAACACTAGAAAAAGAAGCTACAGCACTTCTTATGTCAGCTAAAATAACAAAATGAAACAGTGACATGTTTTTAAACTATTAAAATGATAAATATTAATGATACGCATATGCATTTAGTTACTGCTGGTTTACTCATAAAATGCGGAGGTATACCATAAGATAAAATGTGAGTATTTGTTTGCTAGAAGGGCTGAAGGGATATTTGTTTAAACTATTTGATGCAACATGCAGTGGAGTGTTTAAAACCACCTCTGGAATGGGATTGATGATGCTTTTGCAAAAATTGGCAATTGACAAATTCATAGTCCTCAGTGTGATCATTGGAACACTTTTTTTTTTTAATGAGCAAAGTTTTGGCATGTACCATGTTGGTGTCATTATTGGTTTGAAACTGCTGCTTTTGTTGTGACAAACCTACTTGCCAGGCTAATTATTAGATCTCAGGTTATTGCAGTAAAACGGATGCATTGCAATAGTGCAGTATAACATGGTATTGAAACACATGTAAATACACATTTATTTAGAATGGCACCCCATCACACTTGTACTGTAGTTGCCAACACAACTGCAGTACCACAATGCACATAGCTTGTTCTGCTTTGCAGAAAATACTGCAAGTACGCTGTCAGCTTATTCAAAATGTATGGCCTTCCTTAACACAGTGTGCTTTAAAGGAAGAAAATGACTTGTGTGATTGATGGATTTGTCGATACCATATTAGTTTAGCCATATAATGACTTGGACTGCTTGACGTGTATTTAAACAGCAGCCCTTTATTTGGCAATCATTAACATAAGTAAACAAAACCTACCAAACGTAGACAAGTATTGCCAACAGAGGATCTTTGAGTTTTCACTAACCAAAATATACACTAAGGACGACTGCTGTCCCCAGTCGTATCCCCAAGTTCTCAAAGACAGATCTGTATTGGTTATATAGCACCCTCCATAGGTTGCTAAGCACATTTAGTTTTGGATCTTTTTGTAGTCAAGGAAGCAGTAATTGTTTATGTTCAGGGTCTAACAGACTGGGAGTTTGATTACATTCCCCTGCCTCCTGAAAAAATATTTCAGAGCTTAGAATGGGAGAGTAAAATGAACCAGCCTGAATATTTTAGGAGTTCCAGCCAATCCCTGAAGAAGAGGTGTCCAGTAGGGGGCTGGAATGTAGACAACTAGTCTATTACATAGTTACATAGTTAGAAAGGTTGAAAAAAGGCACAGGTCCATCTAGTTCAACCAATGAAAATAAAAAATCATACAATCCAATATACACAATCCTTCACTCGCCGTTGATCTAGAGGAAGGCGAAAAACCCCAGCAAAGCATGATCCAATTAGCTACAGCAGAGGAAAAAAAATCCTTTCTGATCCCTAGAGGCAATCAGATTTTCCCTGGATCAACTTTACCTATAAATGTCAGTAACATGTACATAATTCAGTTATGAAACTGAAGAGCAGGGTTCCTTCTCCCCAGGGAGGTTTCAGAGAGGCAGGGGCTGCTGCTCTTAGCACATAGGCTATACAACTGCTCCAGAGGCCATAATCAAAAGCTCACCACCACCACCAGAACCCTGATGGTCTGATTGCAGAATCATACCATCAGGGATCTGGTCCTGAAAGGTGCCATCTCCCTCACTGGATTGTGTCCAGAGGAGGCTGGACGGAGGCAGCGTTTTGAAGTATTCCATGCCAAGTTCCTCTCCCTCCCATCAAGTTTTGCAAGCAATAAACTTTTAAAACACATCCCCTGGACTGTTTATTGGAGCTGGACTGTTACTTCTGTGGATTGGTGGTCTCTGTATTTATTGGGGAAGAACCAGTAAAAATCAGCGGCCCCTTTGGGGGTAGTGCTACACATATACAGTATGTGCTGGCTTCCACCAAGGGACCAACAAACAACAACCTGCCAAAAGCAAGCACTAGACCAATGGATAGTCCCCATTTTGAGTTGATTGCAAATCTTCCACGAACCCGCAAAGCTGTCAGGATGCAAGTGGGACAACTTCTAGACAACTTTTCCAGAATGACTTCTGAATAGCACTCTGTCCCTACCAAGAACAACCAACAATCAAGTAAGATTTTTGTTCTTATACTACCACCCAGGCCCGGACTGGCCATAGGGCACACTGGGCATATGCCCGGTGGGCCGCGGCCGCCGGGCCTGACTCGCAGCCGGGCCAGGGCCTGATTTGCCGCCCTTCTGATCTGCCGCTGGCCTCTCAGTGGCCGACTCCCCATAGAGGGCTGCAGGCAGGTCTTTCTGGCCAGGTCCCCACCACCCACTTCCAAGTCAGCTGGTCTGGGATGCTCCGTGGGACGGCGCCGCTCTTCCGGCCTCACCACGGCCAGTTAAGTGGCCGTCAGTTCAGGAAGGGGGCTGGAACGAAGGGGTCAGGTGACAATGAAGGGGGAGGAGGAGCTGCATGCAAGAGTCTCCTTCTGCATGATGTCAGACCAGGGCACCTGGACAGCAAAAAAGTAAGTGATGTCTGGGGGCTGGGGATGTCTCTTTGAAGGTCTGGGGCTGTCTCTTTGCAGGTCTGGGGCTGTCTCTTTGTAGGTCTGGGGCTGTCCCTTTGTAGGTCTGGGGCTGTCTCTTTGTAGGTCTGGGGCTGTCTCTTTGCTGGTAATGGGGCTGTCTCTTTGCTGGTAATGGGGCTGTCTCTTTGCTGGTAGTGGGGCTGTCTCTTAGCTGGTAATGGGGCTGTCTCTTTGCAGGTCTGGGGCTGTCTCTTTGCTGGTAATGGGGCTGTCTCTTTGCAGGTCTGAGGCTGTCTCTTTGCAGGTCTGGGGCTGTCTCTTTTCAGGTCTGGGGCTGTCTTTTTGCTGGTAATGGGGCTGTCTCTTTGCTAGTAATGGGGCTTTCTTTACTGGTAATGGGGTGGTCTCTTTGCAGGTCGGAGGCTGTCTCTTTGCAGGTCTGAGGCTGTCTCTTTGCAGATAATGAGGCTGTCTCTTTGCAGGTCTGAGGCTGTTTCTTGGCAGGTCTGGGGCTGTCTCTTTGCAGGTCTGAGGCTGTCTCTTGGCAGGTCTGAGGCTGTCTCTTGGCAGGTCTAAGGCTCTTTGCTGGACTGGGAGCTGTCCCTTTGCTGGTAATGGGGCTGTCTCTTTGCAGGTCTGAAGCTGTCTCTTTGCAAGTCTGAGCCTTTTTGATGGACTGGGTGCTGCCTCTTTGCTGGTAAAGGGGCTGTCTCTTTGCTGGACTGGGGCTGTCTCTTTGAAGGTCTGAGGCTTTTTCTTTTACCGGCCTGATGCTGTCTCTTTGCAGGCCTGAGGCTGTCTCTTTGCTGGTAACGGGGCTGTCTCTTTGCTGGTCTGAGGCTGTCTCTTTGCTGGTCTGAGGCTGTCTCTTTGCAGGTCTGAGGCTGTCTCTTTGCTGGTCTGAGGCTGTCTCTTTGCAGGTCTGAGCCTCTTTGATGGACTGGGTGCTGTCTCTTTGCTGGTAAAGGGGCTGTCTCTTTGCTGGACTGGGGCTGTCTCTTTGCAGGTCTGAGGCTGTCTCTTTGCTGGCCTGATGCTGTCTCTTTGCAGGCCTGAGGCTGTCTCTTTGCTGGTAATGGGGCTGTCTCTTTGCTGGTAATGGGGCTGTCTCTTTGCTGGTCTGAGGCTGTCTCCTTGTTAGAAGGCCAATGTCTCTTTGCTGGACTGGGGATGTCTCTCCTTTGCTATATGTGGATGTCTCTCCTATGCTATATGGGGATGTCTCTTAGCTGGACTTGGATGTTTCTCAGAATATCCTGTCACCGACCACGATTGCCTTACCGCCCCCCCCCCCCCCGATCAGGCTGCCCAGTCTAAAATGCCCGGGCCTATTTTTTGTCCCAGTCCGGGCCTGCTACCACCTCACATGTAAACTCTTTCCCAGGACTATTCCTCCTCTTAATCATATAGCCCATCTGTCCATCTTGTCCTTTATGACTATCTTTAATGCACATGCATTGATATAATGCACAGTGTGAATGGGTCTTTACGGTTTAAATTTAAACTTTTGTTTTTGTATTGTATATAATGAAGAGGGGTTAATACTGATTGTACAGTATGTCAAAGTTGTATGGAAGCCCATGTCCCTTTTAGGAAATCTCCCTTCACTTCTTGTTTCAGAGTCAAAGGGTCAGAGGATCAGGAACTGATAAAAGATCTCTCCAATGAGGACAATACAGCAATAAATACAAATTATTTAGTAGACTGATACAAGATTAGAACCTTGGCCAGGTTTTGCTTGCTGTCTGTTTCTTTTTGTCCCAGTGAACCCCATTCTTTTCATTTATTTTCCTGATTTTAAAGAGGCATAACTGACACACAGAGGGAGAAGAAAGGCAGCAATAAAAACTAAAAAAAAAAATGATAGCTGAAGCTGGGTTTTTCAGATTAGGATTCGGTAGTAAGTTCAGCATATGTGACCAAAAGTATGTGGTTATTGTGATAGACCCAACTGGGACAGGGGCTTTTGGAGGGGACTGCAGGTTAGCCTCTTGCCTACCAACTTTGGGCCTGTCCATTTGAGGGGGATCTATTCTTTGGGAGACGTGTGCCTGGGGGACCTTTGGAGTAGTTTTACTTCAGATTCTATGTCTCCCTGAAACACACGGTCTCTGAGAACTGGAGGGCCCAGATGCATATTTGGGACCTCTGTGTTTTGTTGGGGTATAGACATCCCAAACCAAACTGCTTCAACCCCCTCCTAGACTCAGAGACGCAGAGCAGATGTTAATATAATCAGTTTTACAGTTAAGTGGCTCTCTCCCATTGTGTGCCTCCTAGGTGTGAACTTCCATTGTTAATTGAGTCACCTATTGTTCTGTCTTTTTTCTAATTCTCCTGATCTGATTAGTCTGGTGTCAACTTTACCTCATTACCTATCCATTGTGGGATGTTTACCCCAATGTGCAATATTTATATTTTTTGATCATGTGGTGACTGTCCCTATTTTTGAAGTGTATAAAAACCGGTATTTCTTTTCAATAAAATGATTCCTTTGGTTTTTACCTCAACATCTTGTCTGTGTACAATGCTTGAGGTAAAGGGCTGGTATCAGCTCTCGGTCAGCTGGAAGGGTTTGAAGGGCAGGAGACACTGTTTGGCAAAGGCAGGGTGCCAGGCAGTCTGCCACATTTGGAACAAAACAGAGGCCCCAAATCTGCATCTGGGCCCTCCAGTTCTCAGAGTGTGTGTGTTACGGTGGACCCCTCCCAGAACAAAATATGGTTCCTTATGGAATATACCTTCTTCGTTAACAAAGACCCTTGTACTTCACTTATAGCAATTAAATTAAACTTACCCTGTCCTAAGTCTGATACCCAACAATTAGTACGTCCCTCAAAATATGGTACAACTGTCCCGACAGGCTTCTACGACCTCACACAAACTTAAAGTACCCATTGATGTTTTGCAATACTTCATACCTGACCTTAACCTCCAAGTCTGGAAATCCAAAGGCCTCACCAATATTTCTGATCTCTATGTAAATCAAGCTATTTGCGCATTTGAATATCTCCATAATAAATATAATCTAGCACTCTCAGACCACTTATTGTTCCTACAAATTTGTCATTTCCTTGGTAAACATCTGTTAGCTTCAGATATTGATGTAAATGCCCAGGTTTACCTTTTATTTAGGGAGCTATCCTGCAGGTTGAAGGGAATCTCTATGTTCTATATTTAATTAGACGGGTATAATGTTTTCACTAAATCTAGCACCATGTTTAAATGGGAATCAGAATTAGGTGCCCCTTTTTCTCATTCCTCTTGGCAAAAAGCAGAAGAATTAAATCTTTTTCATTATTTAAAAACTATAGTAGAAAAATTGGATTTTTTTTAAAGCAAAAAAAATTTGCTTTTTTCTTTTTACTTGAAAATACTGTGTACTGACTGAAATATTCATATTTTAAAGTAATCAGCAGATATGAGGATTAGAAATGCACCAACCTGTACTGTCTCATTGCAGGGCATAGATCTGCTACCTTCAAACAACGAAACTACAGCATGCAGAACCCCATGTACTTATCACTGGCTGTGATCAAGTTGGGTATGTATTGCCATTTACTTTGCAAATGGTATGACTATCATGAGGGCAAGGTTTATATCCCAGAAGCACATAAGCAAAGAAAACCTGATATCTTATACCACCCAGCAACACATGCCATACATTAAGTCCTTCCCCTGCTGTGCTGATTAATATACATCAATGAAACATATGGAAATAAATGTGCATTAATTAACAGTATCAGTATTTACTATAAAGCGTGCAAATGTTTACATCTTAAACCTCTACTTTCACAAAAAGGGGAGCATGCTATGGAAGACAAGGAGAACAATTATATAATACAGTGAATAATTACTCTGGCAAGCTGTTGGCACTATAAAAATCTGGTATAATAATAACAATACTATTAATAATAATTGAATAAAGCATTTACCCCTAAAGCTTCAAAGTAATTAACTAGAATATCTATTGCATAATTTATTGACTATGCCACCAATTCAGCAAAGCTACATTTTTATCAAGAGGAATTCCCCAGACTCAAAATTGATTGATCCTTTGAGCATCACTGTTACAACAAACCTAGTGTATATATATATATATATATATATATGTACCTATAACAACCAGAATCATTTCTCAATCAAGATTGACAATTTGTACTTCTTATGCTGCTAGCATTAGTAAATAGATAGGAAAGCATACCATGTTTATTTGTTTTAAACTTTTTGTTTTACATTTCTTCAGTTAGTTCCTGGATTCCATGCCTAGACCAAAATGATGTCATACATACCAGGAGTCTTCAGGGAGGAGGAGGGCTTTTCTCAGCTAAGCACACCCTCCTGCATCCCCGAGCCAAGGGCAGATGAATTCCAGGAAGTAAATGCTACGTGAATCATCAAATTAAATTAAATAGTGGTTTTAATTTGAGGTGATCATGTACAATGTATTTACGGTTTAAAGACATAAAAAGTGGTAAAATATACTTCTGATGAATAATTCAAATCAAGTTTACAACCTTAAATTGGATTTGCTGTTCTTGAACTTACTTGTTTATGGTAAGAGAAGATGAGGTTAAAGTAAATCCTAACAATAAACTTCTCTTATTTGCTCCCTTTAGGTCTGTTAACCACAAAATGTCCTGAATGTAATCACTTTGAAGATTTATTTTTGATTTATACACCATTATTTTGACAATTGTATGGACTTTTTTGTATGATTTTGAAATTTTTTAATACTTTCATATTATTTTTTTTAATGTTTTGATTATATCACTTGCAGGTATATGATTTTCCAAAAGTGGAACTTCTGCTTTAAGCAAAGGTGACCCCCCGACATGCCACAATTGGCATGTCATTTTTTTTGGGGGGGGGGGGGCCCTGGTCCGCTTCCTCTCCTAGTGCCGCGAAGCTGGAAGGAAGTTCACCTTCCTCCCCCTCCCACCTGGCGATCCTCTGGGACATGTCACAGGTCCCAGAAGATTTGTCGGCCATTCACAGAGTGCAGTGCGACTCGTGTATGCGCAGTGCACGCCTGGCTTTGAAGCCAAAGCCGGGCACCCACACCTGTGATGTCGGCGCCATAGAGGAGGAGGGGGAGAAGAGCGACGCTGCTGGCGGCTGCATCGCTGGAGCCTGGGACAGGTGTGTGTCCGATTATTAAAAGTCAGCAGCTACACTTTTTATAGCTGCTGACTTTTAATACGGTGGAACTCTGCTTTAAGGCAGTGCACACAGGCAGGGAGGGGAGGGGGGAGGAAGACACAGGAGACAGAGGGGAGCAGAGAGGAGAGCTGTGGATGGCAGAGGCACGTAAACTGACCACGGTGTCAGGGCTCAGCAGCCATGATGAACTGTGGCCAGTTTACAGGGCAGAAACTGTCAGGATCAACCAGGTATTTCAGGTGATACGGGGGGGGGGCAAATTACACAGCGCAAGTACTGTGATGGATAACATACTTTAACCACTTCCTTCCCAACCTATAGGAAAATGATGGCCAGGTGGTGGTTCAGTTACCCTGACCGGTTGTGGTGATCGCAGTGGTCTGACACCGCATTACTGATCTCCGTAAAGAGCCTCCATCGGAAGCTCTTTACCACGGGATCAGCCGAGACCAATAATGGCTAATCACAGTGTAAACAGGAAGAGCCATGTATCAATCTGTACTGATTGTTTGTCAGTGCAGCCCCACCGAGAACCGCCACCCAGGACCACCAGGGATGTGCCCAACCAGGATCACCAGGGATACCTACCCAGGACCACCAGGGAGCCCACCCAGGACCACCAAGTCAGGCACTAAATGCCCAATAGCGATGGCACTCAATGCCCATCTCTGATGCCTACCAGTGCCTTCTTTTCAGTGCTGCCTAACAGTGCTATCTATCAGTGCCGCCTATCAGTGCCCACCAGTGCCACCTATCAGTGCCCACCAGTGCCACCTATCAGTGCCCATCAGTGCCACCTATTAGTGCTCAGTGCCACCTATCAGTGCCGCCTATGAATGCCCATCAGCGCTGAAAGCTTAAAATTGGTCTGGGCGGGAAGGGGGGAAAGTGCCTGATATTGAAGTGGTTCAAGGAACAGGATCCTTTTTTTTTTTAGGGTAACGAATGCTTTAAGGGGCTCATAACTTCCTGTGCTCTATGCCTCCACTGCAGTGTTATCATTTACCACCATATACCCAGTTCTCTCTGTGCACTACAAAATACCCCCACCATGGTATGGAAATGATGAATGAAAAGGTGTTCTTAGTCCTAGCGCACTTCCTTTTCTACATAAGACTGTTAATGAATAGATACAATATGGTAAATGATTATTGTCACCATAGAACAGGAAATGTCTTACTGGCAGAACCACACAGTTCAAAATGAAGGAAAAAAAAAGAAGATGAATGCAGCCACCACATCGAAGGACTGGTAAGTTGCAATATACTGTACATATTTTTTATTGGTGAGTTTGTATATCTTTTGAACACTTGAACAAAACGTTTCTGTTTATGGCAAAATCATAAATTGTAGCAAATCTTGGACAGAAATATTTTGATATACTGGAGCAGTTGGATTCTTAAAGCAGTTGTATCCCCTAAAATGACACTTTTACCCACAGGTAAGCCTATAATAAGGCTTACCTGTAGGTAAAAAGAATATCTCCTAAACCTGTATGGTTTAGGAGATATTCTCACTGCAAGCGCCGCTGATGTCAGCAGGAGCATGCACAGTGATGTCCCAATGAAGGCCCAGCGCATAGTGTCGGACCCTGACAGAAAGTCCGCTGTCAAGACGGGCTCCTGAGCATGTGCGGGAGTGATGTCTCGCGGCTCCGGCCACTCACAGCGCCGGAACCGTGTATCCGGAAGGAACATGACAGCTCCCTCCTCGGGGACCGGGTGGACCTGTGGGAGCTTCGTTCTGAGGTAAGTATTTCATAATGAGCATATTAGCTCATTATGCGTTTGCCTTGCAGGTTTTTTTTTTTTAGCGGAGACAACCGCTTTAAGGGCTTGCTCACAATTGACTCAATTTCTAACTCTTAACAAATGCTCCTATAGCACTAGTATGGGTGCTAGACTTGCGTTAATGAGCTTTATTTTATGGATATTAGACTGGCGTTTTACAAGCATTTATGAAGAGTTAAAAAAGCCCCCCAAATGTCCAATGAGCAGTTTGGAAGCGTTTGATGAACATTAAGGCGGGTTGAAACCATTCCGCAAACACCTATTTTTAAATGGGATATTAGAGGAAATAAACTAATTTTAAAACCCCCGCAACTGCACCACAAATGCCTGCCAGAGCATTTGTGAAGCGTTACTATACTTGAATGGGAGGTGTTGACAGGCTTAAAATGCCTCCTGACTCGACATGAGGCTTCAATTTTGAATGACACGACACTAACGCTTCATGTTTTGACCATATGATCAGCACAGTGTGCTGTCCATTGTATCATTTGCAGGCGTTTTTAATGACCCCCAATCGCCTGATTTTAAAGCAGAACTCCGAAATTTAAAAAAAATTACCCCATTTAGTACACCTCCCTACACTAAACACTATACAGTTATTACATTTGTGAAATTCTTTACCATTGAAGAGATATGTCCAATCTAATTTACAGGAAGTGGTCTCTCTAGTTTAAATGATGCACCATGTATTTAGCTAGGCTGGCTCTGTTAGAGAGAAGGGGATATGATGCAATCACTCTTCTGTTTATACTACATTTCCCATCAGGCTTCGCACATTTCAGTGAATGTGGGAGGTACACTAGGCCTGTAGATGTAAATGTGAACAAGCCCACTTCAACATAAATCACACCCCTCATTCTGCAGCCAGGCCCACTAACCAGTGATACACAACAGGTCTTCTCTCCTCTCCAGATACAACAGGAGATAAACATATTGCCTTCCTTTTTTTAATCATTACTGATCTGTACACACATCCCATAATGATGTATTCTACACACTGCACTCTGCTGTAATTGAGATCTTTCTAGCAGCAATCAGTGCTGGTTTGGTGTATGAGAACATCCCTAGCTTTACATCGGCATGTGGTACAAGTAAATGTCAGCATGAGAAAAAACAAAAAAGTGCAGCGCTAACGTACTAATCAATAACACAATAATGGTGGAACCTTCTAATGTATGGATATCTCAATAGTCTTCAATATTACCACAATACCGGTCTCTGTGATATGTAACAACACATATAATACACATCACACTGAAAATAAGACATAAAAATGACTGCAAAATTTGCATGGATGGTGGAAACCCTCCTACAGATATTTAGCAGTGGACGGTGTTTACTGCTTATCAGTGCCCAAAAGTGCGGACCCATCAGTGCCCATCAGCACGGCTGATCTGTGCCCATCAGTGCGGTCATGCCAGTGCCCACCACTGCTGCTTATCAAGTGCCCATCAGTGCGGTCATACCAGTGCCGCTTATCAGTGCCCACCAGTGCCCAGTGCCTCTTATCAGTGCCTAGTACCGATTATCAGTGCCCAGTGCTGCTTATCAGTGCCCACCAGTGCCCAGTGATGCTTATCAGTGCCCCCCAGTGCTTCTTATCAGTGCCCACCAGTGATCACCAGTGCCTCTTATCAGTGCCACTTATCATTGCCCATTTTCGCTTATCAGTGCCCACCAGTGTCCAACGCCGCTTATCAGTGCCGCTTATCTGTGCCGCTTATCAGTGCCCATTTCTGCTTATCAGTGCCCATCAGTGTGGTCATACCAGTGCCGCTTATCAGTGCCCATCAGTGCAGCCATACCAGTGCCCACCAGTACCGCTTATCAGTGCCCACCAGTGCCGCTTATCAGTGTCCACCAGTGCTGCTTATCAGTGCACAGTGCCACTTATAATTGCCCATTGCCACTTATCAGTGCCCACCAGTGGCCAGTACTGCTTATCAGTGCTGCTTATCAGTGCCCAGTGCTGCTCATCAGTGCCCATCAGTGCTGCTCAACAGTGCCCACCAGTGACACTTATCAGAGAGGAGGAGGAGGAGGTGGAGAGAAAGGGAGAGGTGTTTTCACATAGCAGACATGCCAGGCATACCAGGAATTCCTGGCATGCCTGCTATGTGAAAACGCTGCTCTTTCTCTCCTCCTATCCCCGCATTGGAACAGTGCGCTCTGTGCTGTCTATTACAATGCGGGGATGGGGATCACAAGTTACAGCGGTGTAACAGGCATGCCAGGAATTCCTGGTCTGCCTGGCATGTCTGCTATGTGAAAACACCGCTCCCTTTCTCTCCTCCTATGCCGCATTGTAATAGACAGCACAGTGCACAGTGTTCCAATGCGGGGATAGGTGGAGAAAGTGCGGTGTTTTCACATAGACATGCCAGGCATACCAGGAATTCCTGGCACAGCTGAGATCTCCGCTCTGCTGATGAGAGAGCGGGTGGGGGCTGTGCTGGCAGGGAGGAGGAGGAGGGAGGAGAGGAAACCACCTCTATGGGCAGCACAGACCGGGGGCTGTGAGACCCCCTCCACCCACTACAGTGAGCAGGGAGGAAATAAATGTCCCTGCTCACCGTTAGAAAAACTACAAGTGGGCGTGTCAGACCGCTGCTAGCACTACAGGATGGAGAGGCTCCAGCGGTCGTGCAAACAGGAAATCACAGGGGAAAAACAGTTTTTCAGCAAATTCAGCAGGCTATTGCAGAGGAACTACAGAGCTCAGCAGAAGATGGATGGTATAGTTGGTGAAGGTAGGAGATCAGCAACAAGGATATGGAAAAACATTTTTTCCCCGGAGTTCTGCTTTAAAGTGTTTGTTACCCTAAAAAAAAAAAAAAAAACAGATCCTGTTCCCTTAAAGCATGAATAACAGCACGGTGCTTGTGCTGTGTAATTTGGCCCTTTGTATCACCTAAAAAACCTGGCTGATCCTGCCTGGCTATACCCCCCCCCCCCTGTAAACTGACCTCAGTTTATGTTGGCTGCTGAGCCCTGACACCATAGTCAGTTTACGTGCCTCTGTCATCCACAGCCCTGCTCTGGCCTTTTCTGTCCTCCTCTCCCCTCCCCTCCCTGCCTGTCTGCTCTGTGTCAGTGCTCACCCCCTCCCCTCCTGCTGCTATTATAACTACAATAAAAACATCCCATCCCCTCTGTAACATAACATTATGTGCCCCTGTACCAGTGTTATATAAAAAAGCTGCAGATCTGTATCTATATCAGAGCATCTCCCGATGCTCACGTGACACGTTACCCCACTATAGCTGTCAGCCAGGCAAAGGAGAGAGCCAAGGAGTCACGTGAGCAATGGGAGACGCTCTGATATAGGTACAGATCTGCAGCTTTTTTATATAACACAGGCACAGGGTCACATAATGTTATGTTACAGAGGGGATGGGATGTTTTTATTATTCAATATTTTTATTGAAAGTAGGTAATAACAAACTATGCATAAGAAACAGTGACTAGCAGTACAATTAACAGATGTCATTGTACATGAACATAGTACAGATAACTAAATAATACGAAGGGTGCAATAGTAAATAGTTACTAAATGATAATATTACATCATGAATAAAAGGAATATAGGGGAGAGTAAACTCCCATCTGATGCACATGACACAGGTAGTTATAACGCAATAGGTTACAAGGGAGAGTACAAACCGTGGAGAGGGCCTCAGAGGAGGCCCTAACCACATATCTTAGATAACATCTGAAGGGAAACATGATTGAGATCCAAAGAAAAAGGTAAGAAAAGAGAGATCAGCAAGGACAGCAAAAAGGGGTGACAAAGGGGGGGAAGAGAGAGGAAGAAAGAGTCCGTCTGCTCTGCAATAGGACAGGGGATTACCTGGGGTTGGAAATTCATTTCACAATCTTAGGGTTCTGGGAGCCTGGGGTCAAAATGTTGGGGCAGGAAATGATCCGCCCATGGTTGTCAAATTTTCAGGTGCCGTGAGATCTTATCTAAGATGGTCGCCTCAATCTTACTGTGGATCATAGCTTGGGTGTGGGATAGGATGTTTTTATTGTGTTGACTTAACAACCACTGTAACCACTTCAGCCCTGGAAGGATTTACCCCCTTAATGACCAGAGCATTTTTTGCGATACGGCACTGCGTCGCTTTAACTGACAATTGCGCGGTGGTGCGACTATGTACCCAAACAAAATTGACGTCCTTTTTTTCCCATAAATAGAGCTTTCTTTTGGTGGTATTTGATCACCTCTGCAGTTTTTATTTTGTGCACTATAAACAAACAAAGAGCAACAATTTTGAAAAAAAAACATTTTTTTTTTTTACTTTTTGCTATAATACATTGGCAAAAAAATATATAAATAAACAAATGTTTTCATCAATTTAGGCCCGATATATATACTTCTACATATTTTTGGTAAAAAGAAAAATCGCAATAGGTGTATATTGAACAGGTTGCACAAAAGTTATCACGTTTACACACTATGGGAATAGATTTATGGCATTATTATTATTATTTTTTTACTAGTAATGGCGGCGATCTGCGATTTTTATCAGGATTGCGACATTGCGGGGGACAGATCAGACACTTATGATACTTTTTTTGGGACCAATGACATTTATACAGCGATCAGAGCTATAAATAGCCACTGATTACTGTATGAATGTCACTGGCAGGGAAGAGGTTAAACTCTAGGGGGAGATCAAGGGGTTAAATGTGTTCCCTCAGCGTGTTCTAACTGTGTGGGGGCTGGGCTGGCAGGGACATGACAGATTTAACTGTTCCCGATCACTGGGAAAAGTAGACCCGTGTCATGTCCCCTGACAGCACTGGGGTCCGCCTTGTTTACATAGGCAGATCCCCGTTCTACCTCTGTGGAAGGCGATCGTGGGTCGCCAGTGGACATCGAGTCTGCGTGACCCGCGGGCACACTCCCGCAGCACACAGCAGGCGCAGGCACACACAAACCCACAATACCTCATATACAGCTACGGCAATTTGTGCAGGAGAGCCGACCTGCCGCCGTATAATGACGGCAGCTGGTTGGCAAGCGGTTAATGCCAGCGTGAACTTAGCCTTAAAGTATAACTAAAGGCAAGTTGTTTTTTTTTGTTTTGGATAGAGTGCAGAGGGATTAGAATGCTTGTCCATTTGTATTGCTACCTGTGCCCCCATTATGGAGATTCACCCTCCCTACTTGTCCTGTTTACCGTTATCATTGAAATGAAAGTAAAAGAAAATCCCAAATTTTGGGTTGTCCCCAGAAATGTAATAGAATAATAGAGAAATCTTCCAATGGGTATACTAGTTCTGGTGACCTAGGGTCCCCCAAGGAATTCCTTTAATTTACAGGGATTTCCCCTCACTTCCTGTTTGGCTATGGGACAGGAAGTGTAGGGAAATCTCCACAATGGGACACAGATGGTGAAAAAATGATCTGACAGGGTTTATAACCCTCCCTTGCTCTATCCAAAATGTAAAAAAATGCCTATAGTTCTACTTTAAAAAAAGAGAAACCATTGATTTTGAAAAGTGGTTTATCAGGTAAATATAACCGAATTTAATAATGCTGACATTACATCTAAGGTCTGGTAAGCTGCAAATATATTATTTTTTCTTGGGTTTAGGTACACTTAGGCTGCATTCCCCCCTATGCATTTTTAGTGCTTTTTGCATTTTGCAGATTTGCACTGCAGTCCATTTAACATGGTTTCCTATTGAACACATTCTGCAGTGCAAATCTGCAAAATGCAAAAAGCACTAAAAATGCATAGGTGCGAATTCAGCCTTATTGAGCATTAATACAATGGTTAACATCAAAGGATTGTCTTTAAGTCTTTTTTAGTTTTGCTATTGACTGGGGTTGATTTGTAAGCTAAGCTAAGTGAACATTCTCTATCCATTTTGTTAGTGAACCCCGCACTGTCCTGGAGGGCTGGCAGCTCTTAATATTTCATTCTGAATATATCACCACGTCTTTGATTTATTTTAGGGCAGGGAGAAATTGGCTTCACCTATGGTACAGCTCAATTAATAATAGGTGTGTACTAGATAAATTATTTATATATTTTAGCCAGTAAAGACTCTTTTCGATCATTTACCATCGATTGTCCAGGCTTAAAAATCACTGCTTCTACAGGAGTTTCGTGTTCTGCCTGTAGAAGCAGCTCAATGTTATCCTATGTGTCCATGCACATTAGAACTATTGTAGACGTATTTTGAGCTCAGTGTTTAGAGGCAGGAAAAAACCCTTCTGGTTTGCTTTTCTGATTGGAGCTTACTGGCAGAAAAAACGTTAAACTCTTCTAAACTCGCCTAAGCTGTGCACACAAATAGAGTTGAGCAAACCTCTGGAAGTTCGGGTTCTGCTGGTCTGGCCGAACTTCGGGACAAAGTCCGGGTTTGGGTCCGGACGGAACCCGAACGATCGCACGGACCCCGAACCCCATTGAAATCAATGGGGACCCAAACTTTTAGGCACAAAAATGGCTGTAACAAAGTCCTGGCAAGCCCTAGAGGGCTGCAAAAGGAAATAAAATGGGGGTAAGGGTAGGGCAAGTGCCCTACAAAAAAATGGGGATAGGGAAAATAAATTAAAATCAAATAAAAAAATGGGAAGGG
The DNA here is from genome assembly GCA_018402905.1 of Glandirana rugosa. NCBI lineage: Eukaryota > Metazoa > Chordata > Amphibia > Anura > Ranidae > Glandirana > Glandirana rugosa. The sequence goes on along the minus strand of BLSH010222011.1, from coordinate 209,299 downwards.
GGGTGGATGTGGAGTAGGAGCCTAGAGGTTGACTAGGCCGTGACCGTGGCAGTGTAGGTGGAAGTGGCGGTGGTAGAGGAGTAGGAGGAGGTAGCCAACATGGTATTTTTTTTTTTTTTTGTATTGAGGCCTATTCAAAAAAACAAGTATGTGAATGGCTGTGTGAGTCCGGTCTAAATGTTTATTCTGCACAAGGTACAGACAAGTCTTGTGGGATCCATGCTTGATTCATTTTAATAAAGGTTAGCTTGTCCACGTTGGATGTGGACAAAGGGCTCCACTTAACTGTGATAACGCCCCCTGCCGTACTAAACACACGTTCCGACAATACACTGGCTGTCGTTGCGCAGGCACTGCAGCATGTAGTCGGCCATGTGTGCCAGGCTGCCCACAGGCAAAGACAAGCTGTCCTCTGTGGGAGGTATATCATCTGTGTCCTCTGTATCCCCCCAGCCACGCTCCAGTGATGCCCACGAGCTGCGTTGGGTGCCACCCTGCTGCAATTCCTCCTCCTCCTCCTCCTCCTCCTCCTCCTCATCTTCCTCGTCCTCCTCGTCCTCCAGAACTGTGCCCTGGTTTGAATATTTTGGACCTGGCCTATGCTGGTGCAGGAACCCACCCTCCGAGCCACTTGCTAATGACTGGCCTGATAACCGTGGAAATGACCCCTCTTCCTCCTCCTCATCCTCCTGTCCCACATCCTCTTCCATCATGGCCCGAAGTGTTTTTTCAAGGAGACATAGAAGTGGTATAGTAACGCTGAGAACAGCATCATCGGCACTGGCCATGTTGGTGGAGTACTCAAAACACCGCAATACGCTACACAGGTCTCGCATGGAGGCCCACTCGTTGGTGGTGAAGTGTTGCTGTTCCGCAGAGCGACTGATCCGTGCGTGCTGCAGCTGAAACTCCACTATTGCCTGCTGCTGCTTGCACAGTCTCTCCAGCATGTGCAAGGTGGAGTTCCACCTTGTGGGCACGTCGCATATGAGGCGGTGAGCGGGAAGGCTGAAGTTCTGCTGCAGCGCAGACAGGTGAGCAGCAGCAGGGTGAGAATGCCAAAAGTGTGCACAGACGGCCCGCACTTTATGTAGCACCTCTGACATATCCGGGTAGTTTTTTAGAAAATTCTGTACCACCAAACGGGCTCGGCCCAGAGCCGCTACGAGATTTCGGCCATTGTCGCACACCACCAGGCCGGGCTTGAGGCTCAGTGGCAACAACCACTCATTGGTCTGTTGTTCAATGCCCGTCCAAAGCTCCTGCACAGCGTGGGGTTTATCCCCCAAGCATATCAGTTTTAAAACAGCCTGCTATCGTTTCCTCCTGGATGTGCTGTTGTTGGTGGTGAAGGTGTTACGCTGAGCGGATGAGTGGGTGGTCGAGGAGGAGGAAGCGCAGTAGGAGGAGGAGGCAACAGGAGGCAAAGAGAAATGCCCTGCAATCCTCGGTGGTGGAAGGACATGAGCCAAATGTCTAGCCGGCTCAGGCCCACCCGCCACTACATTTGCCCAGTGTGCAGTAAGCGAGATATAGCGTCCCTGCCCGTGCTTACTGGTCCATGTATCAGTGGTTATGTGGACCTTGCCACTGATGGCGTTGCGCAGTGCACACTTGATCTTGTCCCCGACTTGTTTGTGCAGGGAAGGGATGGCTCGCCTGGAAAAGTAGTGGCGGCTGGGTACCACGTACTGTGGGAAAGCCATCAGGTTTTTGAAACTGTCCGTGTCCACCAGACGGAATGACAGCATTTCAAAGGCCAGGAATTTTGAAATGCTGGCATTCAGGGCCAGGGATCGCGGGTGGGTAGGGGGGTACTTCCTCTTTCTCTCCAGGGTTTGGGAGATGGACAGCTGTAAGCTTCCATGGGACCATGCGGAAATGCTTGGGGACGGTGGCGGACATGGTGGCGTTGCTGTCATATCGTCTGTTTGATGGGTGGCAGGTGACGCTGTCACTGTAGAGGTGGAGGAAGAGGCCGAGGCAGCAGCAAAAGAGGAAGCAGGAGGAGGCCGAGACCTTTCTTGGATTTTGAGGTAATTATTCCAATGCAGCTTGTGCCTTGAATTTAGGTGCCTGGTCATGGGGGTTGTGCTCAGGTTGAGAACATTTATGTCCCGGCTCAGGCTATAATTGCACAGCTTGCATACCACTCGTGTCTTGTCATCAGCACATTGTCTGAAGAACTGCCACGCGGGGGAATGCCTTTGAGCTGCCTTTGGTGTGCTAGGTCCCTGGGTGCGGTGGGTAGTAGCAGGCATACTGTCTAGGGGACACTCGCTCCGCTTTTGCAGCCTGCTTCCTCTTTTGCTGTGCTGGTGCCTCTGTGCAACCACCACCTCTTCCTTCAAACTCCACACGTCACTCACATGAGGGGTCTAGGACCTCATCATCCTCCTCCACATCATCTTCCACCCACCCTTAACCACTGCCCTCCTTGTCAGTCTGCACACTGAGGCAAGCTGCAGCAGTTGCCACCTGTGTTTCGTCATCATCAGAAATGTGCTGCGTTGGTGTTTCCATCTCCTCATCCTGCAACAGAAGTGGTTGGGCATCGGTGCACTCAATGTCTTCCACTTCTGGGGCAGCGCTATGTGGATGGCCCACGGAAAGCACACCAGGAGAGTCATCAAAAAGCATAAGAGTCTCTTGCAGGACTTGGGGCTCAGACTGCTTGGCTAATTTACAAGGGGCTGAGGTGAAAGACAGATGGCCATGGGGTTCAGGTGCCAACTCTGAGCTTTCATCAAGGGACCGGGAGGGAGACAATGTGAAGGAACTGGAGGCATTGTCAGCCACCCAATCTACTATCGCCTGTACTTGTTCTGGCCTCACCAATCGTTGAGGGGCATTCTGGCTTACCATATACCGGTGAAGGTTCTGTTGGCTACCTGAGGAAGGTGTTTCCCTTGTGGGTGTAGCTGGCACACCTCGACCACGTCCTCTCCTTCCAACAGGGGGTTCATCAACACCACCAACACCAGCAGCACCAGCATCAGCAGCAGCACCATGACCACGTCCCTTATTTGCTCTCCTCATTAGGCCCGCAAATGTATTATGTAGCCCTATGTAAGTATTTATTAATACCAATTAATACGTTTTTTTTTTAAAACACCAACGTAGCTGGACTTTTTATTTTGGTGCAAGAAATGCACTGCTCACACCAACAGCTGGAAGCTCTGCCTTTAGAACTAGGAGATGATTTTTGAACAATAATGTGTCACTTACAGCAACAGCTGGCCCTATAGGAGTAGGCAATGGTTTTTGAACAAGAATCTGTCCCTCTAAGCAACACCTGGAAACTCTCCCTTTAGAACTAGAAGATGATTTTTGAACAATAATGTGTCACTTACTGCAACAGCTGGCCCTGTAGGAGTAGGCAATGGTTTTTGAACAAGAATATGTCCCTCTAAGCAACACCTGGAAACTCTCCCTTTAGAACTAGGAGATGATTTTTGAACAATAATGTGTCACTTACAGCAACAGCTGGCCCTATATGAGTAGGCAATGGTTTTTGAACAGGAATCTGTCCCTCTAAGCAACACCTGGAAACTCTCCCTTTAGAACTAGGAGATGATTTTTCAACAATAATGTGTCACTTACAGCAACAGCTGGCCCTATAGGAGTAGGCAATGGTTTTTGAACAGGAATCTGTCCCTCTAAGCAACACCTGGAAACTCTCCCTTTAGAACTAGGAGATTAAGATGATTTTTCAACAATAATGTGTCACTTACAGCAACAGCTGGCCCTATAGGAGTAGGCAATGGTTTTGGAACAAGAATCTGTCCCTCTAAGCAGAAGCCTCTACCTAGTGCAGTCAGATCGCTCAAAGCAGCAGTATGTGAAATCTCAAATTACTCCCACAATCTGATCGTTGTGTACGATCCCACAATCTGATCATTGTGTACGAACGTACGATCGTTTCGTTAGACAGAGTTTAATATGCAATCTCCAACTATAAGCAGCAGTATTTGAAATCTCAAATTTCTCCAACAATCTGATCGTTGAGCACGATCGTAGCGATCATTGTTTTATGCAGAGTTTGATCTGCAATTCAAAGCAGCGGTATGTGAAATCTCTAATTTCTGGTATCTGTCCTCAGAGCAACAGCACAGCAGTAGTAATCTATCTCAGGATGCAGGATCAGATGTTGTTAAAATGTCTCTAATCTCTCCCTGACGCCGTCAGCTACCTTTCCCTACAGCTAACCCAAGAGCATGTGATTGCAGCATCAAGGGACTCCAGCTTATATAGAGGCTGGGTCACATGATGCACTGGCCAATCACAGCCATGCCATTAGTAGGCATGGCTGTGATGGCTTCTAAGGGCAAACCAGTGAAAAGCTTGTTGATTGGCTGCCCTGCAGCTTCTCAACACGTGGAGTAAAATAGCAGAACCCCGGACCGAACCCGAACGTTTTTTGAAATGTCCGTGTTCGGGTCTGGGTCCCGGACACCCAAAAGTTTGGTATGGACCCAAACGTTACAGTCCAGGTTCGCTCAACACTACACACAAACATTCTATATGAGCTTTTTTTCTGCCAGGGGAACTGTTTTTTTAAGCCCATTTTAGACCTTATGCACACTGGACATTTTTACAGCTACTGTTTTTGGCTTCTGGCATTTTTTTCTATAGCCAGTAAACTCCCCAGCATGTTATCTTATGTGTCCATACACAAATAGGCTGTTATCAGCATTTTTTGGCAGGGTTGTTTTCTGGCTGGAAAAAAACTCCAGAACTAGTGGGTTTTGAGAGGAGTTTTTGAGTTGTAAAAATGCTCTAATGCCGGTTAACTGGTGTTTTTGAGTGTTTTTAATCCCATAGCTTGTGTTTTGTTGTTAAAAAGGCTAAAAAATGCTAACACTAAAATATGTGGAAAAACACGGCAAAGGTTAATGCAAAAAAGAGGGAAAACTCACAATTTTAACGCGGCAATGTTCCTGGCATTTTCATAATCTCCAGTGTGCATGGGGCCTTAAAATAGAAAAATAGAAATAGGAGGCAAAACATTTGCATACAGATATAAAAAAAAAAGTTATGAATACCTTGTTTCCTTTTTTTGTTAGTGATCACATTCTGTTTCTTCTTAGCTGCATAAGAGCTGGGGGGGAGGAGAAGAAGCAGCAGCACACTGAGCTTCCCAGTGAAAGGCTGTGCAGGGGAGGGAGGGGTTCAGGACAAGTCTGATCATTGGAGGATAGTAGGCTGAGTTTCAAGCTTAGCTAGAGAACTGACCATGGTGTGTTCTCCTGCTTAGTGTGGTCAGTTTTTGAAAGGAAAGCAGAGGGACTAGCAGGAACTCCAGTGATTTCACATAAAGGTATCAATGCAAAGAGAACAGGAGACTTTTTTTATATACAAGTATAGCAGGCCAGTGGCGTAGTGTGTGGGGGGCAGGGAGGGTGGCCCCAGGCGCAACATTTAGAGGGGCGCAGCCGGTTACTGGCAGCTCTTATAATGCACTGTGCAGGCTATCCATTCCTGTGACTTTGAAATACAAAGCGAGTCATCACAGCAATGGATAGCCTGCTTTCCATGCTGGCTCACGGCCTTCCCTTTCCTCCCTGCACCTCCGGCTTGGCACTGACGTCATCCAGGCACGCCTGATAACTCTGGCTCAGCCCAGTTCACCCGGCTTCTGTTCTGCATCCCCGTTGGCTCCCCTTTTCACCAGCCAGGCTCCCTCTGGGACCCTTAGCACAGCCTGGGTCTGCCCCACGCTCTCCCACTACCCTCGGGATCATCACCGCCTGTATACTGCCATGGTTCGGCCGTGCAGCCATCAGGTACTTGGTGCCCTTCCATGCTCCACCAGCGAGCCCTGCGGATAGTATTAACCCCTCCATGCCTGTGGGCATACAGTGGTATTGTTGACTTTTTAATTATTCTTCTTATTGTTCTTTATGACTCTGTCATTTTTATTCCTTATGACTTTGCCACTGGCATAATAAACCATTGTTTTTTATGGTCCCAACATACTGCCTATACATCACTCTACACACAGCTCTCCTCTCAACCCTGCACTCCATACACAGTACACCTCTCAACCTTGCACTCCATACACAGCGCGCCTCTGAACCCTGCATTCCGTACAAAGCACACACCTCAACCATGCACTCCATACACAGCGCACCCCTCAACCCTCATTGCTAATAACTAGTTCTAGCATTTTTTGTCTATTGTTGGGTCCCGTCACCTCCATAGTCTGTGTTGTGCAGGCAGTGAGATGATGTGGTGTAACCTTAAGCAACCAATCAGTGGGTTGTAATGATGTGCTGTAACCTCTAGCACCCTATCAGGTGGATCAGTGTAGTGGTCAGGTAGGTCAGTGTAGTGGACAGTTTTGAAATCAGGTAGGTTAGTGTAGGAATCCACTAGGTCAGTGTAATGGTCAGTGTAGGAATCAGGTAGGTCAGTGTAGGAATCAGGTAGGTCAGTGTAGGAATCAGGTAGGTTAGTATAGTGGTCAGGTAGGTCAGTGTAGGAATCAGGTAGGTTAGTATAGTGGTCAGGTAGGTCAGTGTAGGAATCAGGTAGGTTAGTGTAGTGGTCAGTGTAGGAATCAAGTTGGTCAGTACTACTGTACTAGTGGAAGGGACTCAAGGAGTGCTAAAAGTCAGTGGGTGCAAATTTTTTGCCTTCTTGGTTCCACCCCTTACCCACCTCCCAGTATCACCCCTTTTAGAGAGTACAGAACCAAGTATCATTTTGTAGCACTAAATATTTTGTATAGAGTTTGTTAATGATAACTAGTGTTGAGTGAACCCGGACTGTAAAGTTTGGGTCCGTACCGAACTTTTGGGTGTCCGGGACCCAGACCCGAACCCGGACTTTTCAAAAAAAGTCCGGGTTCGGGTCCGGGGTTCTGGTAATTTTACGAAAAGTTCTGAAAATTGCTGTAAAAAAGTCCTGGAAAGTCCTAGAGGTCTGCAAAAGGAAGGAAATGGGGGTAAAGGTGGGACAAGTGCCCTACAAAGAAATGGGGACAGGGAAATAAAAACATAAAAAAATCAAAAATGGAGGTGGATGTGGACCATCTTCAAACTGTGTGTGAAAAGTATTAATTAACGGTAGAAGCCATATCACTGTTCTAAAATCATCTTCAAACTGTGTGAAAAAAGTATAAATTAGCCGGGAGAACCCATATCACTGTTCTACAATCATCTGGAAACTGTGTGTTAAACTTAAATTAAAACCGGGAGAACCCATATCACTGTTCTAAAATCATCTGGAAACTGTGTGTTAAACTTAAATTAAAACCGGGAGAACCCATATCACTAGGGCCAAAATTAAATTCAAATTGTGTGTCAAAGGTCTACTAAA
>BLSH010222011.1:160799-172874 GCA_018402905.1 Glandirana rugosa | reverse complement strand
ACACACAGACCTACGTACACACACCCATGTACACACACCCATGTACACACACCCATGTACACACCCACATGTACACACACACCCGTGTACACACACCGACGTACACACACACCCGGGTACACACACACACCCACGTAGTACATACAGAAACCCATGTACATACACCCACCCATGTACATACACACCCACGTTCATATACCCAAGTACATACACCCACATACATATACACACCCACGTACATACATTCACGTATGTATATATGTATATATATATATATATATATACACACTCACACACACACAAATATATACACACACACACAAATATATAACACACATACATATATACTGTATATATGTACACATATATAAACACACACACACATATATAAACACACACACACTCACACATATATATATATATATATATATGTATATATGTATGCACTTACATACATGCACCCACACATATACATACACCCACATACATGAACCCATATACTTGCACCCACACATACATGTACCCACCCACATACATGTACCCAAAGACATACATGATGCACCCACACACACACATGGGCCCACACACACATGCAGCCACACACATGTGCCCACACACACATGTACACCCACACATGTACCCACACACATGTACCCACACACATGTACCCACACACATGCATCCAGACACACACATACATGGACCCACACACATACATGCACCCACACACATGTACCCACACACACATGCAGCCACACACATACATGGACCCACACACATACATGGACCCACGCACATACATACACCCACATACATGAACCCATATACATGTACCCACCCACATACATGCACCCACACACACATGCATGTACCCACACACATGTACCCACACACATGCAGCCACACACACACATGCACCCACACACATACATGCACCCACACGCACACACCTACATGCAGAATTGCAGAAAGTCTCTTAAAAAACGGAAGTACCTTCTCTCTTCATGCCGGGTACTGCACTGTAGGGGGAGACAAAGAGCACAGCACACACTGCTTTCACTTTCACAGTGTAAACAGTGTGACAAGCTCCCCGCAGCGCTGATCGGCTGAGGAACAGAGCACTCCATCTCTCATCCCCCTCCTAATCTAGGCATACAGGGGGCCCTTATGGGGCCCGGTTGCCATGGCGACTCCTGCGATCCCTATCCGTCCGCCCCAGACAAAAATATTTAACTCTATTTCCTTTCTAAAATGTTATTAATGATGTTAGTGATTAATTGTACCACTGTAAAAAGGTGAGATTATTTGAAGGCATTCTTGAAGTGTCGACTCTTGAAGAAATGTGGGCTACCTCTAATTTTTGAAAAAATATATTTGTCTGTTGTGTGATATTGAGGTGATTAGACTCAATGGGTAGGTGCATTTCAATGAGTTGCACCATCCAAAACTGTATTTTTATGGGCATTGTAGCCCACTTTTATTTAAAAGAGAGGAAAAGTTCACAAAAAACATCAGTAGACTACAAGGGGGTTCCACCATTGCTGTAACTTGCACAATCAGAATACTTCAGCCTCCTGGCTTACTCTCTTGCCACACGGCTGCTTCAGGCCTCAAGCCTAGGCCTTAGGCCTGCTTCTCAGACCAATACAAAAGAGTTCCTTAAAGTCAAGCTCTCTCATAGCTTACTTAGGATCAGCTCCTTGCTGCTCTGTCACAGACTAAATATGTCTCCTGCAGATATGCACGCTCTGGCTGTCCCATGCAACCTCTCTGACTCCTGGAGAAGATTGGAGTCCTCCTGACTCCCATGCACAGACCTCCTGTCTGATGGAGCCCTGAGCCATAGTCAGGTCACAACTAATAACCCAGCACACACCTGTGCAATCAGTGTGCTGGCCTCTCCAAAAATCTGGCGTAAAACACTCATCTTCTGAGTAGCACAGGGTCCCATCACTAGAGTTGTCAACTCTGGTTAGCTGGGTCATCACCAAGCTTTATCTTTGGACACAAGAGAAAAGAACCCTAACAGCAGGGTTCCAACCGATCCCCTACAGATGCCTCCCTAAGGTGCCCCAGCCAGGTGTCACATCAAGTACGATGTAGGACTAATAGACCTGCATTATACATGATAAAACCAAGGTCCAGAGAATTGGAGTGAAAAAAAAAAGTGCTGGAGCCTGCCAAAGTGAAGGATAAGGATTGGAATACAGCCTTTGCCTCTACACCCCGGGCTTAAAGTGGTTCTAAAGCTAAAAACATTTGTTACCTTAATGCATTCCTTGCATTTAGGTAAAAATGTTTAGGTAGTATTATTCCCCCAACACCCACCCCCCAACACTTACCTGAGCCCTCACTCCCTCATTCAAGCTAGCAATGTGTTCATCTGCAGCGGTTCTCTTCCTTCACTTCCCAGTCTCACAGGCTTTGCTAAGGCAGCGGGAACCGCTGCTGTTAATCAAAGCCAGTGACAAGGGAACAGGGGGTGTCTATAGATGCAGACAGAGAGGCTTTCTATGGGAGTACTCACCAGAGAGGAGGAGCCAAAAGTGCTGGCAGGGGACCCAAGAAGAGGAGGTTCATAACTGCTCTGTGCAATTCCACTGCACCTCACAGGTAAGTATAAACCTGTTTGTTATTTAAAGAAAAAAAATATTTGCAGTTACAATCATTTTAATGAGCATTTAATCCTTGCAGTGCAGTGGATCCCACTGCATAGGTTGTTTTTATTTTCATCTTGGAATTGATCTTTAAAATGTACAAACTGTAATAGAATTGCCTTCGTTTTATTAATTTTCTGTTCCAAACCACCTCTGGACACTTGACACTAAATTATTTAAAAGAGTAGAGAAAAGGTGATGCTGGAAGGAGTCAAAGGGCTCACTATAGTTCAAGAGACTTGAAACTAGGGATGCACCGATACCACTTTTTTGTATGAGTACCAATACTTTCTTTTTTAGTACTCGCTGATTCCAATTACCGATACCTACCACAACTGTTTTGATTACACTTCAGCTGTCAGCTGTCAACATTGAAAAGTTATTTACAAATGAAATAATTTTTTTTTTTAATTAATAAACAAAGCAAACAAAAAAAAGTTTTAACTATTAATAGTTTATAAAAATAGAAGTGAATAAAAATAATCAGCAGGAAAATAATAATTAAATGAAGGAGAATAATGAGTTAAATGAGGCTGATTAGAGTACATTAAGGGGTTAAACAGAGGAACAAATAATAAAGAACAAAACAACATTTTTTTTTTTTTTTTACTTAAGATGTTACTTTAAACTGACTTCATCTGCAGATTGAAGTTCACCCCTTTGATCTATAGATGAATAAACAGAAGGATACAAAAAGAAACAATGTTTATTTTTATCGTTCTGTTTCAGCAGCTGAGCAATGTTGTAGCATGTTATACTTACAAAACCATTGCATGGAGTAGCCCTTACCCTCCTCTTCTCAGATGCCCCACCGGCGCTTATGGGTCCTCCCACCTGCTGATTGCCCCCAGAACAAGTTGCTTGCTTTGGGGGCACTCATGTGTGCTTGATCCCGAGCTGCCTCTATGTGTCTCAGCCAATGGCTCCCACTGCTGTGTCTCAGCCAATGAGGAGGGAGGGACCCAAGAGAGCTGATGCTCTCATGCACATCACTTAATCGGGATCAACTTGGGTAAGTATTAGGGGGGGCTGAAGGGGGAGCTGCACACTGTAGGTTTTTTACCTTTGTGCATAGAATGCATGAAAGTAGAAAACCTTCAACCTTTACATTCACTTTAAGCCTGGGTTCAGACTAGTGCGGTGTCAGAGATCGCATGTGATTCGCACCCGCACTGCGGGTGCCGATTACATGCGATCTCTGAGCAGTGCGAGTTCAGCCATACACTGGAATGGGTGAACTCGCATTAAATTTGCAAAAAAAAAAGGTACATGTACCTTTTTTTTCCCGCACTAAAAGCGGATTGCATGGGTGTTCTCACCCATGCGATCCGATTCATGTGCCAGTCATGTGCCAGTTCACAGTTCACACTTCACGAACTGCCAGGCAGCAGTGATGCGATGTGGGAACCGGCTCTGTAATCGAGTCGGTTCCCGCATCGCCCATATGTGAATCAGGGCTAAAGCATACAGTGTATCAGCAGGGCACTATGGATTTTCACAGTGTCATCACATGCCTGATGAAGGAGTCCTGCACGGTCCTGCACCTGAAATGTTGCAACTGTAATGTTATCTGTGGTCTTCAACCTCCCTAGCGGTAATCCCGAGTGTGGCTCGGGGTGAGTTTTCACTACCAAAAGCAGTAACCCCAAGCCACACTCGGGATCGCATTGCAGGTTCCAGGCAAAGTTACTTACCTTGTCCCCTGGATCCTGCGATTTCCCCCCGCTGTGTCTGGGGGCTGTGTCCTCCGCCCAATATACTGTGTGCCAGGCTCCGTTCCCTGCGAGTGTCGCATCGCATGGAAACGGTGCCCGGCGGCAAATTCAAAAAGTGAAACACACATAACACATAGAGTACACTGTTATCTGTAAGATTACATTACTGTATCAAATCATTTCATATCCCTTTTGTCCCTAGTGCTTTGTTCAGTGCCCTGCATGCACTTTTATATTATATATGTAATTCATTCTGCCTGGAAACTTGAGAATGTCCATGGCATTCAATAAGTGCCGCTTTACGTCAAAAGTAGAGTTGATCGAACCCGTGGATGTTCGGGTTCGGTGGGTTCGGCCGAACTTCGGAAAAAAGTCCAGGTTTGGTACCGAACTTGACCCGAACTTTATCCCGAACCCCATTGAATTCAATGGGGACCTGAACTTTTCGGCACAAAAATGACTGTAAAAGAGTCCTGGAAAGTGCTAGAGGGCTGCAAAATGATTTTAGAACAATAATTTGTCCCTTACAGCAACAGCAGGAACCTGACCCTATAGAGCTAGGAGATGATTTTAGGACAATAATCTGTCCCTCTAAGCAGTAGACTCTACCTAGTCCAGTCAGATCTTTCTGTAATGCAGGATAAGATCTGCAATCTGTCCCTAAAAGCAGTATTAGTAGTAATCTCTACCTATCTATCTATCTGCGATCTGTCCCTAAAAGCAGTATTAGTAGTAATCTCTACCTATCTATCTATCTGCAATCTGTCCTTCACAGCACAGGCAGCATTCTCTCCCTACACTACCCAGAGAGCATGTGACATGCAGCACTGTGACTCCAGCCTCATATAGAGGCTGGGTCACATGATGCACTGGCCAATCACAGCCATGCCATTAGTAGGCATGGCTGTGATGGCTTCTAGGGAAAATCATGCTTGTTGATTGGCTGCCCTGCAGCTATTCAACATGCGTGATCAAATACCCGAACCCAGAACTCGAACCCAAACTTTTTTTTAAATGTCCGGGTTCGGGTCCGGGTCACGGACACCCCAAAGTTCGGTACGAACCCGGACTTTACAGTTCGGGTTCGCTCAACTCTAGTCAAAAGCAGTTTTTGACCAGCTAGAAAACAGCAATAGTAAATAAGAATCATTTGCAGAATTGAGTGATACTGATTTGTAGGGAAATTCGTCATCAGACACTGAAAGTGACAACAGTGACAATTCTGCAACTGAGCAAATTTCAGTATTTTTGACTTGATTACATTATTGAATACATTTTATTTTATTATATTCCTTTTTTTGATAATTATTTATAGTTATTTATTATATTATAATTTAAGTGAGTTATTCTTAAGAATTACAGGCCTACACTATAAAACGCCAAATTTCAATGCAAAACAATATACTGCTTTGAGACGTAAAAATCTAACATAATCATACCGCCAGGGAGGTTAATGTAGTCACTTTAGTAGACTTTTGGACACTATTTAAAAATCCACAGTGTTCTGGCAATATACACTGATCAGCTATAACTTTATGACCACTAACAGGTTAAGTGAATAGCATCGCTGTTTATCTCATTACAATGGCATCTGAAAGCTAGTGTGACATATTAGGCAGCAAGTGACCATGATGTTCCTGAATTTGATATGTTGAAAGAATAAAAAATGGGATCACAGTTTGCTGTGTATGGGGCTGCAAAGCTGCAGACTGGTTATGGTCCCATGCTGACCCGTGTCCACAGCGAAAAGCACCTACAACAGGCATGTGGGCATCAGGACTGGACCACAGACCAATGGAAGAAGGTGAACTGGTCTGATGAATCTTTTTTTTTTTAACATCTTGTGGGCGGCTCGGTGTGAATGCATTGCTTACCTGGGGAAGACATGGCACCAGGATGCAGTAGAAGGTAAGCCAGTGGAGGCAGTGTGATATTTTGGGCAAAGTTCTGCTCGGAAATCTTGGGTCCTGCCATTCACATGGATGTTGCTTTGATACGTACCACCTACCTAAACATTGGGCAGCACAGTGGTGTAGGGCAGTGGTTCTCAACTCCTCGGGACCCACTAACAGGCCAGGTTTGCAGGATAACTGAAATGCATTACAGGTGATATCATTTGCTGCTCAGTGATTGCAGTATTCTAGTCTGCATCTCCCCAAAGTAATACTTAAAATCTGGCCTGTTGGTGGGTCCTGAGGACAGGAGTTGAGAACCACTGGTGTAGTGGATAGCACTTTTGCCTAGCAGCAAAAGGGTCGCTGGTTCAAATCCCAACCATGACACTACCTGCCTGGAGCTTGCATGTTCTCCCTGTGCCTGCCTGGGTTTCCTCCGGGTACTCCGGTTTCCTCCCACACTCCAAAGACATGCTGATAGGTTAATTCGATCCTGTCAAAATTGGCCCTAGTATGTGTATGTATGCATGTGAGCTAGGGGCCTTAGATTGTAAGCTCCTTGAGAATAGGGACTGATGTGCATGTATAATGTAAATGTAAAATGCTGCGTAAATTGACAGCACTATATAAGTACCTGAAATAAATACTTAAGTACACTCCCTCATGGAAACGGTATTCTCTGATGGCAGTGGCCTCTTTCAGTGCAATAATGTGCCATACCACACTGCAAAAATGGTTCAAGAATGGTTTGAGGACACAACTTCAAATTCCCCAGATGTCAATCTAATTGAGCATCTGTAGGGTGTGCTGGAGAACAAGCCCATTCCTTGGAGGCCCCACCTCAAAATGTACAGGACATAAAGGATCTGCTACTGATGGGTTAGAGCCAGTAAGCACAGCATACCTTCAGAGGTCTAGCGGCATCCATGCCTCAACAGGTCAAGGCTGTTTTTTCAGCAAAAGGGGGACCTACTCAAAGTTAGGCGGGTGGTCATAAAGTTATGACTGATCAGTGTATGCTTTAACCTAATGTTTAAATATGGTGTTGAACTGAAGCCAGAGAATTATTTTATCCCTTGTTTGAAAGTTTCTGGCATTGGTTACAGTCAAGAAGTGCTGAAGATGTTTTATTAATGCTTGAGGGAAAGATAACTGGAACAGTTGCCACAGGAACAAATCATTACTAAACTATCCTAGAAGAATGGCAGTTGAATTGTGGCCATGATGACCAACACCTGTACTTATTCAGTTTCTGAGAATTGCCAGCAATGTTCTTTTGGTTTATATAGTATGTTGTTTATTTCAGTTTATGTTGTTGTGCAATATTTATTGTTGTTTTATTTGCTGCATTATTGGATTGTTATTGAAATAGAAGAATAAAAATCTGAAGAAAAAAAAAACGGAACTCATTTGACAAAGCTTGGCACATTGTAAACTATTTTGTTCACAAAATTATACAAAAAAAAAAAAGCTTTAAGATAAAGTAATTATGTCTTGTAAACCAAGCTGCACATTTCTCAAATTTCCTGGAGTTGAAGTATGAAATTGCTTACTGTTTAACGTTTTCATATTATAGAACCATTCCTATCTTAAATTTATTTACAAAGCATTTTTGTGGTTTGCATTTGAATTTTGAGATATTATGCATAATAACTAAAATATGTTTCTAGAAAAAGTACAGCGGCGAGTGCACTTATCCAAGCATGATTTGAATGAACAAAAATTATTTTAAGTGACTTTGGATAACCATAAAATGTTCACCATGTGAAATCTGGTAAATTAGGCATTACTGTAAAAGTCACAGTTTGAACTGTGAACAATGTCGGTCTATTGTTTTTTTCAGTAAATTGCGAGCAATGTCAAATTACACCCTGCCTGGATAGTTTCAGCGATAATCGCTTTCCTGATATTCTTTGTACTTCTTCATATGTATTGTATTTCTTTTTTTTAAATGTTCAGATAAAGAAAAAGCCAAGGATGTAACATGGCACTTACAGTTGAGTTCACGATGTTTAAAAGCTCAACTCTGGCAGGATAATAAAAAACACATATTGGTGCAACTCTGTATTCATTATAGCATCATTAAATGCACTGTTTTAAAGATGAACGTTATGCCAACAACAAAATATGCAGATGAAACACAATAAATTAAGCTGTTTCGACTATCAAAGATGTGTATTTCTGCCCCTCCCATCCTGAGATTTACACAGCACAACTTTGTCTGACAAGGCAGGTGACCTGATTTTCCTCTCATATAGTTAAAAAACACTTAGGGGTCTTGTTCCTCTCCCAGCCTGTTACTGAACAATGACAGCGGAGGTATAAAACTAATGAGCTCATCTCTCTGTTCTGCTTTTCCTGGCTGTTAGCATATCCCTTGTTAGCATATAAGCACTGCAACTCAACATATTGGCTGCTTGTGCTGGTTCTCCCTCTCCCATCAATAGGAACAGTAGAGTTGATCTACAAAAACTGGAGAGTGGAAAATCTGGTGCAGTTGCGCATGGTAGCCAATCAGATTCTAACTTTAGCTTGTTCAATTAAGCTTTGACAAAAAAACCTTGGAAGCTGATTGGTTTATCTGCAGAGCTGCACCAGAGTTTGCACTCTCCAGTGTTAGTAAATCAACCCAGTGTTTATATGTACTGTATTAACTTTATCTTGATGTTATTAATCATTTATCTGTGCACAGTTTGCTTTATTCTAAAGGTGATACATTTTGGCATTTGTTTGAAAAATATACTAATTAAAATATATTATTTGAAGTTAGTTGATGTTGTTCTTCTTTGCTATTAAGTGCTTTAACATTAAAGTGGTTCTAAAAGCTCAAGGTTTTTTTACCTTCATGCATTCTATGCATGAAGGTAAAAAAAACCTTCTCTTACTTACTTACCTGAGCCCCATTGAGATCAAGCAATGTGCACGGCATTGGCTGAGACAGCAGAGGGAGCCATTGGCCAATCCCAGCCAGAGAGCCACTGAAAAGAGGGAGGGGGCAGGACCACATGTCAATAGACATGCAGAGCATGAGCTGCGGCGGGGGACCCGAGAAGAGGAGGATCGGAACTGCTCTGTGCAAACCCACTGCACAGAGCAGGTAGGTATAACATGTTCATTATTTAAAAAAAAAAAAGACTTTGATATCACTTTCATTTTTATAAAGTTGTTGTGTGGTCTGGAGACTGTATATGAAGAATAACTGCACTTTTCACACACCATGATGCGTTTAAATCCCATTAAAATTATCACCCCTTTTTATCTCTTTTTAGCTCTGTAGCCCAGCATACTATGATTTCTTTAAAATGCCTTTTTCTTCTTAGTGAAAATGTTGCCTCATGCCCTTACCCCGCAGTGCTCTGTGCTGACATAGCTGAGTAACAGCCATACTCCTCATCACAAATGTCCTCACATGGATTTGTATTGTAAAGTAGGTAACGGGTGGGTCAGACTAACTCTGCAACCTAGTATAAATTACTGAGAGCCATAGAACTATAGGCTCTGTCAATGGGCAAACACAGCTGATTTAAGCTGGATTTAGTTTGAAAACCGTTTAAGAAGCTTTTAAGATCATTCACAGTTCAGTTCATCCAACCTGCCATTGACTTCCTTCTGACTTACATTTGACCTACTTCTAAGCTGCACCAACCTGCTTTTACATTCCCATTGACTTGAACAAAAACTGATCACCATTGGCCCAAGCGTTGGTGTCTATTGGACTTCAAAGTCATATGTAGAAATCCTACTCAGCTGCTGTAACAGGGAGGTGGAGGTAAGACTATGAACATGGAGATTATAAATAAAATTGTGTTGATTTACTAAAGGCAAATGCACTGTTCACCATACAAGCGAAGCTACACTCTGCAAGGGAACATTCCCTAGAGCTTAGTGAATGTGCTGAAGCTTCACTTTGCAAAGAATACCCAATTGCATGCAAGAAAAACACAGCATTTTCCTTGCACATGATTAGATGATAGAAGACAACAGAGCTTCACCACATTGACTAAGCTCTGGTGGAAATTCCCTTTGCTGAAGTGCAAGTGCACTTGCAAAGTGAGCAGTCTATTTGCATTTAGTAAATCCACCCCGATGTCTGACAGCATATCTATCTCTGTGACTTCAGTTGGGCTTTACTGTATTCAGACAAATCGAGCAATGTAAATTTTCCTCTTTTGCCATGTTACTGCTGCCTCCAGAGAGATCCGCTGGGATCTTTAATTGTTTTGCCCATCCATGTGTTTTGCTTATGGCTGGAAAACTTAAAGAGGAGCTCCAGTCTCCTCCAAATAAAAAATGAAAGTCAGCAGCTACAAATACTGTAGCTGCTGACTTTTAATATAAGGACACTTACCTGCCCCTGGATCCAGTGTTGTCCTCACCTAAGCTGATTCTTTAATCAGCTTAGTGTGCAGGCATCAGCATCTTCACTAAGGGGAACTGGCAGTGAAGCCCTGCAGCTTCCAACTGCGCACTTGTGAGCAGCGCTGTGCTTTGTGATTGGTCTTGCAGTCTTCTGGGACCTGTGATGTGTCCCAGAGGGCTGCAGGGGAAGGAGGGCAAACTTCCTCTCAGATCACAGTGGCAATCTGACTGAAAGTGAGGGTGTGGGTACCTGTCAAAATCAGGTACCAGCCCCCCCTGAAAAAAGTGCCAAATGTAAAAGAGGATTAAGGGAAGAGGAAGAAGAGCAGTATCTCCATACATAAAAGTATAGAAATTAAACATAGTTAGGTTGAAAAAAGACCATCTAGTTCAACCAAGGGGGGAAAAAAGTAACATACAATCCCATATACACAATCCTATACCCACAGTTGATCCAGAGGAAGGCAAAAACCCCAGCAAAGTGTTATCCAATTTGCTCCAGCAAATACACCTATACATGTTAGTATCCAGTTACATTATATACATTTAGGAATTAAACAGTGCAGTGAGGTAGGGTTGTAAGTTGGAGACACCCTATAAGGACGTTATTCTACTGCATAGCGTGGTGTTATCTGCAAAGATTGAAATGGTACTGTTAATCCCAGACCCCATATAATTTATTAAAAAATAAGTGTCCCAACTTCCGGTTCTGGCGCCCCATGGAGTAGCTGCCTCTCTCCTCAGCTCCCGCAGCAAGCCCAAGAATCTGCCTTAAAATCCTTTCCGTGGGCTCCCTCCGCGACTCAGGACGAAAAATCGGACATCTAAAGGCACCGGGAAAAGATCTATGGACCGATTCGTGGAAAAAAACGGCTCCCGTTCTTCCACGACGAATCGAGGCCTGGAGGCGGGCGTTCGTTCGGACACGCCGGTACGTTCGTTGTCCATTTCTTGCAACGAACCTTCGGACCCGGCCACGCGGCCGGAAACTTCAGGCCTAACAGCACACGGTGAGATGGAAGTGAGTACGACACCTTCCCAGTCCTCCCCTCCATGCAACTGTGACACGGAAAAGATAGCAAAGGCCGTGGCAGCCCTCCTGGCTCCCACCATAGCCAGCTCTGTGGAACAAGCGGTGCCGGAAACGATAGAAAAGGCACAGTGTCAACGTACCTCCCCTCCTGACCCTTCCACAGCATGAGTGAAGGTAGAGTGGCACACGACAATCCGGACTTCAAAGGCCGGCGCACCGGCCCAGGCTTCCAAGCAACGTTCTTTACCTGTTGCTTGCATGGCCGCACAGGCTTGCTTGCGGGCGGAGGTCCGGAGCTAAGCAGCACCTTCTTGCCCTCGGCAAAAAAAGGTGCTTAGCCAGGTATCTAGAAAAGGGCCACGGAAATCTACAGGCTAAAAAGCAGGACTCAGCGCCTCCCTCGGGTGCCTTTCCTA
>BLSH010222011.1:133158-144426 GCA_018402905.1 Glandirana rugosa | reverse complement strand
ACGGCCACCCTCTGCATATCTTTAACGAACCTCTCATTCGCTCCCTCGCGCAAGTAAAAGTTCTACCGGCGGGACGGCTTGGTTCTCTTTAAATGGGATGAGGTAAAAAACTCCAGACGACAGTCGAGTAAGTCATACCCATTCACTAAACATCTCATTTCCAGAGAGTCAAATATACCTTCAACCTAAGGATCTATCCAATACCTTAAACTGAAGGTAAACTTCCCTTTCAAAGGGAATGTCACAAGGTGCTCTGAAACACCCTCCCTCTATAATTCCCGCTTACTAAACAACTTCAAATAAAAACATAAACTATTAAGATTATCAAATACAAAAATAAACTTCAACAAATCATTCGCCCTTAATATCTCCCTCCCACAAAGTCTCGTGGAACACTGTAAGGGAAACTTTCCCTTCAAATGGAAGTCAAATTCCATAACCTATCTAGGAATCCAACTTCCATATAAACTGAGAGACCTTTACTCTACAAATCACTTACCCATACTGAATGAGCTGACAGCAGACCTCAAAAAATGGAGTAGGGTAAATTTCTCTTGGTTCGGCAGGGCGGCCATCTTGAAAATGAACGCGCTCCCTCGCTTACTCTCCAAGCAATTTCTATACGTCTCCCACCGGCATTCTTTAGGGCATACAGAAGCGCCAGTTCTAAATTCCTATGGGGTGAGCGTAAACCAAGGATCAGTCACACCCAACTCTCACTATCTATACATCTGGGTGGTCATCTCTCTAGGGTAGTTGACTGGAATGTTCACAAATTATGCAAAGACTGGGTTACCCTGGAAGCGTCAGTTACCTCTCTCTCTCTAGAATCGTCACCTTGGCTTCTTAACCATCACATCCCACCCACTAATTGGTCCGACTCTGCAGTGCTTCCGCAGCATATGTAAATCCTTAAAAATTTTGTCCACACCTGGCCCATTCACCCTGATTAGGCTAAACCCAGACTTCCCCCCAGGGATGCACCGTCTCTTTCTCTCTGATAATTGGTCCCAAGAGCTAATCCTGGCACACCACTTCTATGAAAGGGGCAAGTTCCTGACGATTTCAGACCTAGCATCACACACGGGAAAAAATCCCATACCGCCCTGGACCTCTATCTTGCTCTCTCACTACATCTGGGCTCTGGACAAGAAAGCACTATGTGCCAGGCTATTAACCACATTCGAACAGATATGCACAGGTTGTTCCCCACAAGCCCACCTAATCTCAACAATGCATGGCCTCCTCTTTTTTGACCAATCCTCAAAGGCTAGTAAGGCCTGTGTATCCTGGGAAAGACACCTGTCACTATCCCTCTCAGAAGAAGAATAGGAGCGGATACATATTAATGTACATAAAGGATCGATGAACGTCTCTACCCAGGAGAATGGGTGTAAAACCCTAGTGAGCTGGTACCGCACCCCTGATTTAATACATAAATATCGTCCGGAAATCTCTGAGACTTGCTGGCGATGCCAAACAGAATGCAGTACGTTGCTGCATATATGGTGATCCTGCCCATGGATCCAACCCTTCTGGCAAATAGTGAGGTCCACCATTACACAAGTAACCACATACGATCAAAGAAATTCTCACACACAATTCCTTCTCCACCACTCGACTCTATCGCACAAAACTTACCACAAATCACTGGCTATGCACATGGTGAATGCAGAAAAACAATGCATACCAATACACTGGAGATCTCCCCAGCCCCCTCAATCAAAGACTGGCTCCGCAGAATACGCAAAATAGCGGAAATGGAAGAATTGATCCACATTCGCATCTTCCGCTCTTAACGCCATAAGCATGCTAACACAAACTGCTACACACATAAGAATCTCTAGTCACCAGTCCAACCCTTCCCCTACGTAAATTTGAGCATTATAGATGACTACCTAGATACATCACTGGGAACAGGAAAGGATAATCTCCCCCCCCCTTGCTCCCTAACCCCCAGGTCCTTCTTTACTCCCCCTCCCCTCCCCCTTTTTTTTTTATTTTCTCTTCTTCTCTTTTTTTCCCCTCTTTCTTTCTGTATAAACGACACTCCCTTTCTGCCCCCCCTTATTTCAGTCTCGACACACAGAGAGCTAACAAACTAAGCAATGATGGTTTAGCTCTCTCTACATAATACACCTTTTCTTAACATACATATATCCAACGAGATACTATAGTGACTAGTCAAGTAACAACTACCAGAATTGTCCCCATGCTATCATGCAATTCTCACTGGCTAAACCCATTAAACCCCTATTTATAAACAATGATACGTCATGATCTCTGGGATTAAGGTCCATTACCTGTTCTGATCCACTAGTGTGATTTGTAAACTGTCTGTGTATGTAAAATCAGTTTATTATAAATAAATTTAAACACCGCGCTGTGTCAGTGCCAACGTACTTAAGTGCCACTGTGCATATGTGTAAATATTTCAATAATATACTAATATAATTGAACATATAAATAAATGAACATTTAAAGTATAAATAGCTGCCGCTTTAAAACTCATAGATAATCCCAAATTTCACTATATCACAACATCTGTAAAAGCCGCGCTAAAAATCAAAACATTAATATGACAGATACAAACACTCATGAATAAAGTGCTAGTGCAAACTGTAAATCATATAGTGCTAGTGCCAATTTCACAATCTATAAAGTGCCAGTGTCCATTTGTTGTGCAATCATAAGAAGTAAGTGTCCTAAAAGATAGTGTCCATAATCATAATCCTTCTCCAAAGGTGCAAATGAAACACTCTTTAGTTCAGCTTTCACCACCACTCAAAGAATCCCCATGCAGGTGATCACTCTGGAGGCTTACCAGATGGTTAAGTAAAAATCGCCTGTTAATTAATCAGCCTCAGCCTGGGCTCCTCACAGCTGTGATCCGCTCCCTCCAGGGTCACTCGGTATAGGTATCACTGCTGCTTCTCCTTTCACTGTCCAGTCACAGGCTGGGGAGGGTGCAGAATGACCTGGCCTCCGAGGAAGTGAGTTGAATGATGCTGGCCATCAGATTGAAGACCCCTCATTCAAGGGTTAAACAGGCATTATCCCCTTCCAGGGGTCTGGCAGGCAGCAGGTATAACACTCCTAATGGTAATTCCCATCCAGGTGTAATCTCCAATCTTTCCAATGCTCAGAACAATATTATACTTTCAAGTGAATTTACAGTGCTCCCGCAATATATTAGAACATGGAGAAAAAAGGGGGCAAGATCTAATGCTCTCCATTTAAAAGTTTAATATCGCTTCACATAACAATAAAATAACTTACAGGAAGCAGCACATAAAGCCGTGCGAGTTGGGTACCGCATGTAAGGTACTGTGTGAGGATACACAGTTACAATGACCGTATCGTAGCGTGCAGGCACAGGCTCCTCCCCCTTTAGGACACTTACTTCTTATGATTGCACAACAAATGGACACTGGCACTTTATAGATTGTAAAATCAGTTTATTACTGAAGTACCCCTTCGCAGATGTATGCCTTCAATGTTACGCTGTATAAGACTGAAATGTACATGCTGTATATTACCTTTACTCTTCTTAAATAAAATACTTTGGAAAAAAATGGTTATACAAAAGTGCAAACAGAGGTAAAAACATAGAATGAGTATAGTAAACAAATAAAAACTGTACATATGCCATAAAAAACAAACAAAAAAACCCCAGTATGTCCAAAACATTTTTTACGTGGCCATACACAGAGAAATATTATGTATGATCATATAGTCAACTGATTTGCTGTCCGGGAGAAAAAATACAACTGTAAGATCAATCAGGCACCAATGCAATAATGAAAATCATTCAATACATTTTTATCACATATTCAAACTCTATCGAAAGCAAGTTTGGAGTATCATATCAAGAATCAATTGACCCATTCCGATCCTATGTGATATACTTATATGTGACATACTGTGGCTGATTTACTAAAACTGGAGAGTGAGAAATGTGACTTGAGAGTGCAGCTGTGCATGGTAGCCAATCAGCTTCTAACTTCAGTTTGGTCACTTAAGCTTTGAAAAAAAACCTGAAAGCTGATTGGTTTCTATGCATAGCTGCACCAGATTTTGCACTCCCCAGTTTTAGTAAATCAACCCCACTGTCATCTTCAAAAAACAAATAACTTTATTAAAAAGTATCTATATAATGATGTTTTTTCTTTGGTACTAATTCAGAAATAAGCATTTTCAACTGGCATTCTTGTTTTTTTTTTTTCCAAAAGATATTTCAATATCTACAAATACATATTTCATGTGATGATGTTCGTCCATCATTTTCGAAGAGGACCTTGACATCTAACAGGTTATTGACTGTCCACGGTGTATCCGCAGGTGGCTGTTAAGACCGATACAGGCACGGAATGTTCTGCCACATGCCCACACGTGTGGGCACCACTGTTGCAGCATTTGCAGCTCTAACTTTATGGAGTGCTCGCTTCTCTTGTGCTATGGTTGTCCTTCTGGATTCAGATGTCTGGCAGCCTAGGTGAATCAGCATGTGCCATGTCGAATGATCTTGTGCCAGGGTTTCCCAGGGAGTGGTGTTGATATCCAGGGACTTGAAAGAGACTTTCAGCGTGTCTTTTTATCACTTCTTTTGTCCCCCGTGCTAGTGCTTTCCTTCAGACAGCTCACCATAAAGGAGCTTTTTGGGGATGCGGTGGTCTGGCAACCTTGAAACATGGCCTGCCCAGCGTGTCTGGGCTTTCATCAGAAGGGTGTGAGCTGATGGCAGGCCTGCTCTGGAGAGGACTTCTGTGAATGGCACCTTGTCCTGCCACTGGATCCTCAGAAGTCTGCGTAGGCAGGACCCGTGGAAGTGGTTCAGTTGCCTAGCGTGCCTCCTGTATACAGTCCATTCTCATGGGCATACATCAGGGTAGTTAGCATTACCGCTCAGTAGATTTTGAGCTTTGTAGCAAGGCTTATTCCACTGGGGGTCCCACACGTTGGTCCGCAGTCTGGCGAATGCAGAGTTTGCCTTGGCGATTCTACAGTTGACCTCGATGTTAATCATCAATTCGCGGGAGAGGATGCTGCCAAGGTATGTAAATTGGTCCACTTCTTGCAGCTTTTGTCCCTTCAATGTGATGGTGGGCTCTTGATGTTGGGCTTTCAGAGCTGGCTGGTACATCACTTCGGTTGTCTTTGTGTTGATAAGGAGACCAAAGCTTGCTTGCATTTACTGCTCTGATCCAGCATTCAGGGCACAGTCATCAGCAAAAAGGAGCTCTCATAGCACCTTTATCTTGGTGACAGCCTGGAGTCTTTGCAGGTTAAATAGTTTCCCATCGGTCTTGTATCTCAGATTGACTCCCGAGGCATTGTTCTGAAAGGCATCTGATAGCATAGTTGAAAAAATTATGCTGAACAGGGTTGGTGCCAACACGCATGCTTGTTTGATGCCATTTGTGACAGGAAAGGCCTCTGGAGCTTCTCCATCATCCAGAACATGAGCCATCATGCCGTCGTGGAACTGACATACCATCAGGATGAATCTGTCAGGGCACCCAAACTTCGACATGATACACCACAGACCTTCGCGACTGACAGCGTCAAAAGCCTTGGTGAGATCCACGAAGGTGGTGTACAGTTCACGATTAAGGTCTTGACACTTCTCCTGGGGCTGTCGGGCTGCAAAGATCATGTCCACCGTGCCATGCTCTTTGTGGAAACCGCACTATGTCTCGGGTAGTAGACCCTGTTCCAGATGGTCGATCAGGCGATTCAGCAACACTCGTGCAAGGATCTTGCCTGAGATGGAAAGCAGTGATATTCCTCTATAATTATCACAGACTTGTTGATTTCCTTTCCTCTTATAAAGGTGTACAATGAACGCGTCTTTTAGTTCCTGACGAACAGAACCTTTATTCCAGAAGGACTGGAACAGCTGAGTGAGTTTGTCCACAAGCACTGCACCACCAGCCTTATAGATTTCCACTGGGATCACGTCAGATCCTGGGGTCTTGCCACTCGACAGCTGTCTGATGGTCTGTAAGATTTCAGCCTCTGATGGTGGGACATCCAGGCTATATTTGATATCTGCCTGGGGCATTCTGTCAATCGCCTTGTTATTGATGGAGCATGGACGGATTAATATGGATTGGAAGTGCTCAGCCCAACACTGTAGAATCAGAGTCTTCTCAGTAATGAGAGTTTCACCATCTGAGTCCAGTATAGGGGAGCTCCCTGTGGGCTGAGGTCCATACAAGGACCTGCGGGCTTCATAGAACCGTTTGGCATTGTTTCCATCAGCAAACTTCTGGATTTCATCTACTTTAGCACTCAACCAGGAGTCCTGCAAATTGTGGAGCTTGCTCTGTACAATCCTGCGAGTGTTGTTGAAGGCATTTTTCTTATCTGTTGACTACGGGACATTCTGATGAGCATGGTTAAGGCAGTGCTTTTCAGCAAGTAGGGCCTTGATCTCTTCATTGTTTTCATTAAACCAATCCTGCTGTTTCCTGTGTAAGGGTCCATGAGCCTTTAGTGCAGAAGAGTGCACAATATCTCGGAAGCGTTCCCAGTCCTTCTCAGCATTTTCATCTAATTGCAACTGTGAGAGTTGGTTGTCAAGATATTCTGCTAGTGAAGCTACCGTGTTGGGGTTCCTCAGTTGACGTTGACCTTTTTCGTCACAGTTTTGTCTCTTTGTAAATGTCTCTTTGGCTTGATGTGAAGGCTTAGTTTAGAGATGATGAGTCTATGGTCAGTCCAGCAGTCAGCACTCGCATGGCCTTGGTTACCCTTACATCCTGTCTGTCTTTCCTCCACACAATGACATAATCAATGAGATGCCAGTTCTTGGAGCGTGGGTGCATCCAGGACATCTTTTTTCAGGTGGGCAGGAGGAAGATAGTATTGGCGATGATCAGATCATGAGCCCCACATGTGTTCAATAGTAGTAGGCCATTGCTATTACATTTGCCTATTCCATTTTTTCCAATGACGCCATTCCAGGCAGAGTGATTGGACCCAAATCTCACGTTTAAATCGCCAAGTAAAATCAGCCTGTGACTGTCAGTGTGCTTCGCGGATGAGAGTATGGCATCAAGATCTTCATAAAACTTGTCCTTTACTTTATCCGGATTCGTCATTGCGGGTATGTGATTAAATTGGCTTGCTTTCCACTCAGTAGTGAGAGATGCAGTGTCATGAGCCGGTCATTCACACCCTTAGGAAGACTGGCAAGTCAACTTCAGATTAATGACGTTTGACACTGAGTCCACACCAGAAGAATGTATAACCACCTCCTGTTTCTGTGAGCTGGCCTTCTTTGGCTAGCTGAGTTTCACACAGGGCCTCAATATTGATGTTAAATCTTGCGAGCTCTCTGGTGACTGAGGCTGTTCTTCTCTTTGGTAGATCTGCTGAGGGGTTGTCTTGAAGCGTGCATATGTTCCATGTGCCAATAGTGAGTGGTGTCACTTTGCATTTTGTTTGAAGTTTTATTGTTTAACCGCATGAGATGGGATCCAGCCGGGGTAAGCTGGCAAGGGTTCTGTGAAGCAAAAAATGTTTAGGGCACCTTTTCTAGCCCCTTCCTCTTAATACAGAGGTGAGCAGTGTGATCCTAAAAAGGGCTGCTCGGTCACTTAGGTAGACATGGAATCCAGCTGTTGCTTCGGTCAGCAAGAAGACGACCATTAGATCCGAGCCGCCTGTGTACAGGTCCGCTACTACAGCTCCCAGTGAATCCACACCTGCTGCTTCGTAGCTCGCCTATCGCCACAGGACTTTGAGTAACGGGGAGTTGGGGAGATGTAAAGACTTGCACGTGAATTGAATTAAAGTGAGGGAGAGGTGTGCATAGTCAGCCTCACTCTCTCTTCCCAGATTCCATCTTGATCCAACGGCAGGACTAAAGTCGAGATGGCTGGAGATGGGCTGGGTGAGTGGTTGACCAAGGCATCTTTCATGTCTTGATGTGCTCTTAGCATACCACGTCGATTGCAGAAACTGCCTTCATGACCTGTCAGGTTTCTGCAGCAAGGAGACCAGACACGTAGCTACACAAGAAAACTGAGACCAAAACAATATAGATATCATTAAAAGTAAGATTTATTAACAGTGAACACAGCAAACAGTGAACATAGGTATAAACAAACACAGCAACCAGTGAACATAAACAAACAAGAACCAAAACCCAACTGACAATAATCACTAAACAACTACACTACAGACCAAGAATAACTATATACAATATCTACAATATAAAGGACAAGAGTACAGGGTATACAGGGAAGCAAGGTATCAAGGCTGGGTACTAGGGCAGGAAGCAGGAGCAAGGCAAATGGGTACAGGAAGGTTCAGGATATCAGGGGACACGAGCACAAGGATCTGGCAGCAAGGAGGCGAACAGGACCGTGTTGCACTGAGGGAAGAGGGCAGTGGCCTTAAATAGCCACTTTCCAGCTGAACCCGGGTGTGGCCGACTCCCACAGCCTGCTGGCTCTTGGGAGACACCTGCTGGTGGCCATTGGAGCTGCAGCAAACAGCCCAGAGCATCACAGTGCAACCAGTAAGTAAACTCAATCCTGACAGATTCCCCCCCTTAAGGAGCAGCCTCCAGACGCTCCATAGGGCCCCACCATCAGGGTCTGCAAGCCGACTGAGTACCCCGCTGCCAGTGTCTGAAGGCTTAGTGCGAACCCCACCACAGAGTTCCCAAAACTGGCTGGGTTTTCTGTTGGTCAGATCCCTAAGGAGGTGCAACATTGAAGGCTTGTTCTTACAAGCAGCTTGTGTGCCAATGCTGGGACCCTGAAAGCTACCTGAACGCTTAATGCCAGAGTCCCTGGTCCATGCAGGCACCCTGATGCCAGGGTGTCCCATCGCACCTGGACCTCCTGTCTCTCTGTTTCTAGAGACTGCTCTGTGTTTTACTAGCCACTCAGGTCTACCCAGAGCATAGGTTACCCCACTTGTGTCCCCAAATGCGCTAGGAGCAAGGCAGATGGGTACAGGAAGGTTCAGGATATCAGGGGACACGAGCACAAGGATCTAGCAGCAAGGAGGTGAACAGGTTCGTGACGTGCCGAGGGAGGAGGGAAGTGGCCTTAAACAGCCACTTTCCAGCTGAACCTGGGCGTGGCTGGCTCCCACAGCCTGCTGGCTCTTGGAAGACACCTACTGGTGGCCACTGGAGCTGCAGCAAACAGCCCAGAGCATCACAGTGCCACCAGTACGTAAACTCAATCCTGACATAACCATTGATCCTATTTTGGTAACTCTCATCTGCTTAATCTGCCGGAGTCTGTCTTTACATGCTCAGGATAGACAAGTCCCTATCTCACCGAATGTCGATGACACAACGGCTACCCTCAACCTGGTTTGGCCAGCCTGTCAAAGCTGTTGCCCAGGGTGTGGCCGCTGCGCATGTTACAGCTACTGGGAGACACAAGTGGGAGCTGAGTGACAAGTGGGGACCAAAGGTGGAGGAGTTACCCTAAAAAGGGCACGACATACAGAGGTTCTACCCCACCCTGAACACGCCATATTTTATGTATTCACAACTTGGATATGTTACGTACTCATAAAAGCAAATGTTGCCAAAAGTAGTTAAATGCAGTTTGTGTTTGGTAAGCATTGCTTTCAAATTAATAGAATTGATTAATTAATAGATTATTTAAAAATCCCCCAAATTAATAGAATTATTAACCAGAAACACAAGAAAAGATTGCTTAGTACGCCATACATTTAATGATCATATCAAGCTATCTACTTTTCTATGATCAGATTTCCCATCCAGACCATTCAGAATAATTTGGATGAAATCAGTTCTGACAGAAACTGAGGGCATAAAGAAGATGTGGTATGCATCCTTTCATTTATTCATAGATTCAATCATATTGCAAAATTCTGTGAAGAATCGTTTAATCAGATCAAGTATCATGTAACAAGTATAATACACATTAATGCTATTGCCATTTTTGTATCAAGAACTGGTTGATTTGTACAGATAATCTAATAGACTTCAACCTGCATTAATATTATGCCTTCTCTCTACTCTGATACGTGTAATATATATATATATATATATATATACACATTAATATTATTATGAGTATTATCATTATTTTATTTAGAGTACTGGTTGATTTGCACAGAGAACTTATCATAGGTTTGACTGAAATCGTATTTTTGCTGTTTCAATACTTTCCTCCAGAGTCTCTTCTGTTTTTATTCATGAACTACTTAATCCAGCATTTCCCAGACCTGTCCTCGGGCGTCACTACTATTTCATTTTTTGTTTTTTTTGCTCCCAGGAGCCAAAGTGGATTTATCTTATTGTTAGGACCTTAATGATTCCACCTTCTATCCTTTAGGAAGACACACACATTAAACTCTATAGTAAGGCCTAAAGACAGGTCTGAGGACACAAGAGATTCAGTAAAGCCAAGCTGTCTTTACAGGATCTGAAACCATTAGCATGGAACTTTCCTACAAAGGTTTTTACAGTGTCAAACCTGTACTCTTTTCTACCAGGAGATAAAAATTGATGTAGACACGTTTAAGCTTTCTCAGCATAAAATAAACATGGCTAAAGCTAGGATATAGAACTTCACTCTTTCCTGCTGCTTATATATTGTGCAGACATTTTATGCACAGAGTACATAGACCATCAACATCAGTCATCGCAGTGTCTACACCGATGTCACACTGGAACAAAGGGGGTCATTTACTATAGCGCTCCCGCAAAATAGCGGCAAAATTGCCGCAAATTAGCAGTAAAATTACAGCGAATCGCGGTATTTACCGCGATTCGCGGTAAATAGCGCTAAAACGGTATTCACAATAGCGCTGGGCGGTAACTAACGATAAAAATGGAATTCACTAAAGCTCCAAGGTCACAGATAACTCCCAACTCCTTACTCCAGCCCAGACCTGGAGTTGTGCAAATAGAAATAATGTTTGGAGCATAATCTGATCCCTTAAATTGCGCTAAAATATGCGGCATATTGTTTAAAGATAATCTGCTTTTAAACTGTGTGAAAAAGTGATTTCTACACTGAAATATCTTAAAAAGTCTGAGCAGAGACAAATTTGAGGTCCAGACCCGACCTCATTCCTCAACCCTCAATAGACACTGGAACCTCGAAATCACTTAAGGTAAAAATAGCAATCAATGGCGGGTCGCGATAACACTTATGGCAAAATCGCGATAAATGGCGCTTAGCGCCATTTATGGCGCTAAGCGACATTAAAATGACGATTAAACGCCGTTAAAACGGCGATAAAACGCCCTCGCGATATCAT
>BLSH010222011.1:57980-71698 GCA_018402905.1 Glandirana rugosa | reverse complement strand
GGTGTGTGAAACTTCTACTAAAATCTTGTGATTATACCGTATTAGTGTTCTAAAATCATCTTCAAAGTGTGTGGGAAAAGCCTGTTTCAGCCGCATAGAGCCATATTAGTGTTCTAAAATCATCTTCACAGTGTATGGGAAAAGCCTATTTCAGCTGCATAGAACCATATTAGTGTTCTAAAATCATCTTCACAGTGTGTGGGAAAAGCCTATTTCAGCCGCATAGAGCCATATTAGTGTTCTAAAATCATCTTCAAAGTGTGTGGGAAAAGCCTTTTTCTGCTGCATAGAGCCATATTAGTGTTCTAAAATCATCTTCACAGCATGTGGGAAAAGCCTGTTTCAGCCGCATAGAGCCATATTAGTGTTCTAAAATCATCTTCAAAGTGTGTGGAAAAAGCCTGTTTCAGCCGCAAAGAGCCATATTAGTGTTCTAAAATCATCTTCAAAGTGTGTGGGAAAACTCTGTTTCAGCCGCATAGAGCCATATTAGTGTTCTAAAATCATCTTCACAGTGTGTGGGAAAAGCCTGTTTCAGCCGCATAGAGCCATATTAGTGTTCTAAAATCATCTTCACAGTGTGTGGGAACTGGGACTGACACATTTCCATATGATGGATATATCCCCATAAAGATCTCCTTTGGGCCAGCAGCTGCAGGGAAGATGGAGACATTTGACACCGTGGCCGTGGTATGTCCCAGGCCTCCTGGAGCTGAACAGAACTCTCTGTTGATCAGGACTAACACGGATCTAGTGATAAGACTGATGGCAAAAGTGGTGGGAGAAGATGGATATGTGCCCACTGGGATCCACCCATGGCTATACCAGGCCTGTCAACAAGCGATTAAGTAGAAGAATGCCCCTACCGAGGGAGTGAGACGATTGTGGAAGTTGAACATGAGAAGGTGCTAAAGCCTGGAGAGATTGCTTGCCTGAAGGCCACTGTTAAATTCACTTGTGAGCATCCAGGACCCTTTGAATGCTGGTGGGACATGTGGGTGCAGCCACCGCTGTGAAAAGTGAAAACTATTGAGGGTTACAGAGAGAGATGGAGGAGTGTGCTGAAGTGTTGTCTCCTGGAGGAGAAGGGTGAAGTCACAGCTGTCCCATTGGCAGAAGATCTTTTCTTATAATGATTTTGATGTGGGTTGAGCTAAAAGTGCCCAACCGCAGTGCCTCCATCCATCGTGGTGGTACGAAAGAAGAATGAGACACTGCGCATGTGTATAGACTATCGGACATTTAATCGACGAACTGTTCCTGATCAATACACAACCCCACGGATTGAAGATGCTCTTCAGTGTCTTGCTGGGGCTAAGTGGTTTTAGTGTACTGGATCTGAAAAATGGGTATTATCAAATACCGATGCAGGCTGAAGACAAAGAAAAGACTGCTTTCATCTGCCCACTTGGTTTCTTTGAATTGAATCGGATGCCTGAAGGACTTTCGGGGGTGCCAGCAACATTCCAACGATTAATGGAGAGAACTGTAGGAGATATGAATCTGATTGAAGTTCTGGTATATCTGGGTGACATCATAGTGTTTGGAAGGACATTAGAGGAACATGAGGCACGATTGGAGAAAGTGTTTGAAAGACTACACGAGGAAGGGCTTAAATTGTTTTTTGAGAATTATCAGTTCTACCAAACCTTGGTCACCTATTTAGGTCATGTTGTTTTTGCCAATGGAGTGACTACTGACCCAAAGAAGCTGGAAGCGGTCACTGCATGGCCTAGACTCAAGACTGTAACAGAACTAAGGTCCTTCCTGGGATTTTGATCCTATTACCGAAGGTTTGGGGCCAACTTCGCCAAGATTGCCAGACCCCTTAACGAGTTGCTACGGGTGGTTTTGGGCAAGGAGGAAGGGAAGATGAAATTGAAGAAGCCAGGAATGAGAGGAAAAAGAGAATCCATCAGAGAAAAATGGACTCGTTCGTGTGAAGAGGTTTATCAGCATTTGAAGAGGAGTCGTACAGAAGCCCTGGTCTTGGCATATGCATCTCAACCCTATAAGCTCCATGTGAATGCCAGTTGAGATGGATTGGGAGGAGTCATGTATCAAGAACAAGATGTGGACTCAGGCCAGTGGCATATGTGAGCCGAAGACAACAATCCTTTGACCTACTTTCTGACTTCTGTGAAGCTGGATGCCACTGGACATCAATGGCTAGCTGTGTTGGCTTGATTCCAGTTTAGTTTGAAGTATTGACCTGGAATTGGAAACAGAGATGCGGATGTGCTGTCTTGTAGGCCACATCGGCCAGTAGAAGAGTTCAGAGAATGGACTGTTGAACCTACAGAAGGAGTCCAAGCTTTAAGCAGAGGTATGGTTCAACACTTGAGAGGAACTATAGAAGCCGAATCTATAGGAGTTCCTCCCTCTGGAGTGCCTCGGTCTTACTGTGGATTAGATAGATATAGGTGTTGCTGCGCTAGATATGGATTCTAAACAGTTAGTAACAAACAGCTGCTAGCACAATATTGTTGAACTTGAACAATAAGAATGCAGTTGGAGAAAAGGGGTGCAGCGCTGTGATGCAAAGTCAATGGTTGTACATCACACAATTAGTGTCCTAATGTGCGGCTTCTTACCGACTATAAGTGACCCCCATCACAGAGGTCAACTGGGCCTTTCTTATGGTCCAAGATCAGCAAACTGAAGAAAAAAGGGCCAATTCGATCGATCCCCTTCAACTGTATATCTCAGTGGACAATCAGAAGTGGTCCATCCGTACAACACATGTAGAGAAAAATATTATCTCATAATGAAGTATGTAGCTACCACTTAAAATGCACCACACACGGAAAAAGTGAAGAAAAACCCCCTCCGAAGAG
Organism: Glandirana rugosa; assembly: GCA_018402905.1. Taxonomy (NCBI): domain Eukaryota; kingdom Metazoa; phylum Chordata; class Amphibia; order Anura; family Ranidae; genus Glandirana; species Glandirana rugosa. The sequence goes on along the minus strand of BLSH010222011.1, from coordinate 68,861 downwards.
CGACAGAGTAGGCAAGCCTCCACCAGCACCCTCACACACTGCCCCTTACCAAACATACATGACCCGCATCACAGAGATCTCACGCGCCTATAGGCAGCTTGCAGGTGATCCGGGATGGAGGTAAATCATGAGGATCCAAACAGTAGATACTCCCTCTAGCCTTTCCCTTCACCTTCCTCTTCTTCCTCGCTTACCGCAGCGACTCCTCACAGAGTGAGGTGGTGCATTTTAAGTGGTAGCTACATACTTCACTATGAGATAATATTTTCTCTACATGTCTCTACATGTGTTGTACGGATGGACCACTTCTGATTGTCCACTGAGATATACAGTTGAAGGGGATCGATCGCATTGGCCCTTTTTTCTATGGTTTGCTGATCTACGACCATAAGAAAGGCCCGGTTGACCTCTGTGATGGGGGTCACTTATAGTTGGTAAGAAGCTGCACATTAGGACACTAATTGTGTGATCTACAACCATTGACTTTGCATCACAGCGCTGCACTCCTTTTCTCCAACTCCTTACTGTGGATTGACACAAGTGAGAAGTGAGGGTCCTCCTCGGTTATCAAAAAAAAGATATAAATACTGATCAAGAGCAGGATCCTCAATGCCACGTAGCCCTTGAAGCTCTGGCCAGGCAAGACCCAGCGTTGCTGTTGAAGAGTCCCATAGTTAACGCTAAGGTTTTACCAGAGTGTGGATTCGGCTGCAGCTGAGATATGGTATGTTATACAGGAGGGGCCCCTCCGAAGAGTTTGAGGAGACATGGCAGCTGTTCCTCTCTGAAAAGCATCGCACTTCAGTGTTGGTATCTTCGCATGATGAACATGGACATTTGGGCATATAAAGGACTTTTCGCCTAGTCAGAGGTAGGTTCTATTGGCCTGATATGAGGAGGGAGAGTTATTGCTGTTCCTGTTTACCTTGCATTCAGAGGAAAACTCTCCCAGTTCGAGCTGCTCCCATGGGACATCTGCAGAGTCAGGGGCCTATGGAGCTGGCGTGTATTGACTTCCTGTGCCTGGAACCAGATACAGGTGGAAAAAGTAATATTCTGGTGGTGACTGACCATTTCACTCGGTATGCTCAGGCGTATCCTACTAAAGATCAACAAGCAACTACTGTGGCAAAGGTCCTTGTAGAGAAATTCTTCATCCACTATGGACTACCTGTCAGGATTCATTCTGATCAAGGAAGGGATTTTGAAAGTTGATTTATACATCAGTTATGCAAATTGTTGGGCATCAAAAAGTCCTGAACTACACTTTATCATCCACATGGGGATCCCCAACCCGAAAGGTTCAACAGGACTTTGCTGAACATGTTGGGAACTCTACACAGTGAGAAGAAACAACATTGGGGAAACCATATTGCCACAGTTGTACATGCATACAACAGTACCATGAGTGATGCTAGTGGATATTCACCGTTCAGACTTATGTTTTGGAGAGAAGCTCGACACATGATTTGATTGGTTTTTGGAACATCTGCTGATGACACTTCCTTAACTGCTCATAAGGGTTATGTAGAACGTTTACAGAAGAATTTGAAACAAACTTATGAGAAAGCTATGGAACACACTGCCACCCGAGAATTGAGAAACAAAAGGAATTTCAACCTCAAGGTAAAAGTGCAAGATTTACAGCCAGGGGATCGAGTGCTGTTAAAGAACTTGGGTGTGCCGGGGAAACATAAATTGGCTGATCACTGGAGGCCTCAACCGTATGTCATCTGTAAGCAGCTTCCAGGATTACCAGTTTACCAAATCAAAACTAAAGGGAAATTGGGACCTCTCAAGATGTGACATCGCAATCATCTGCTTCCTTTATCAGATGTTGTCCGAGTGCCTCCCTGTCCCTCCCCTGAGGACTTGCTCTCATCGAAGACTTCCTGGTCACCCTGTAATGCGGGTACAAGAAGAAAGTGAGGATGAAGAGCTAGTACCTTCCTGGTTGTGGGCTCCGGCTGTCAATACTGAAGTCAGTAACCGGACCAGCAGAAAAGGATCAATGAAGGAGGTGGAAAAACCACAAGAATCACTTGGTCCGGACGTGGCTGTTTTGCCACCACCTAGAAGAATAGATGTTCCTAAAATTGTGAATACTGGATCAATTCTGAACTCAGCTAAATGAGGTTTGATTAGCTTCACCAATGAAAGTCTGTAATGTCTGAATCTTCCTGTAATGGAATCCATAAGCCCCACAGATAAGGAAACATCATTGTTAGAAGAAAAGGAAGATGAGAGTAATGGATTGAACTCTAATGCCATTGATGAGACTGGTTTTACTATCCTCAAATCGGGGCCTTCCACTCCAAGCCCAACTTTATTGATGGAGACTCATGACCTTACTCTCCAACTCTAACACGTCCTGAAAGAAACTCTACTCCTGTAAAAAGTCCTGAGAAGACCTGTACTCCATATGAAGTCCTGAAAAAAACTCTTGCAAACAGTCTTGGAAAAAATTCTACTTTTACAAAGAGTCCTGAACCGAATTCTAAACCAATAAACAGCCTTGAAAGAAATTCTACACCAAAGCCAGAACCCTATTCTCCTGTCAGATTAAGGAGAAATATCCATCCTCCAAGAAGACTTACTTATGATATGCTGGGGGGAAAACTATGACAGGTTAATTTCCACTATTCAAAGGTCAGACTCTACGCCTGACTCTGTTGCCATCAATTCGTGGAAGGTGACCTTAATGTGACCTCTGACTTCACTGGGTGGGACACGGCTATTGCCCTGGTCTGTCAGAAAACTGATTATGAAAATGTATATATGCGGTTTAAGCAGAATCCAGATGTTTTTCAATGTTTGTTGAATTTGAATACTGGTTAAAGTTGATTAACCCTTTTTCTAGCAGTCGTTGAAAATTCCTGTATCTTTGGGGACCAAAGACTTTAAGTGGGGGGAGGATGTAGACAGGAGCTGGATCCTTACATTTCCTGCAATCAGAAGACGCTGTGTGGTGTTAAAGGCAGCTGTTTCCCTCTAGTGTTCCAGTGTGGCTGTCCTGTGATTTTTTTAATTAGAGTCAGAGCAAGGCATCTTGAGACAAGTAGTGAAATGATTCGACCTCTGGCTGTATTGTGTGAAACTACAACTACCAAAGGGCTGATGGAGAAGAGAAGATCACTGGGAGAGACTATAAGAAGCAACATTTTGGGCCTGGCGTGCTCTCTTGGGACTGGCGTGGATCTTCATGCAGGGAATCTGTTACCAGGGAGCTGCAGCTGTTTTGCAGCCTGCTTCTACAGATCTACACAGCAGATATCTGGAAAGGCACCTGTGGACAGTCTCACTACTCTGTCCGGTGGCAGCATGGAGGCCGCTCCTGTGCCATCTACCCTCCAGAAATATCAGATTTGTGTAAGCTTTGGTGCGGTGTGGTGGAGGCCGGTGATCATCCCTTGAGCCATATACCAGAGAGATCATCATCATCCTCATCATCACCATGCTCATTATCATCATCATCCTTATCATTATCTTCATCTCCTGTTCCAGTGTGGTGAGCGGGTGAAAGCCCAGTCTAATAGACACTGTGTATAGACATTATTGTTTCCCTACATCTCTTACTATCTTTAATTGAAATATCTGTACCTGCATACCCTGGACACTGTACACAGACATCCATGCCATCCATTAGTCTGCTGTTGCTTGTAGTTCTACAGAGTCTAGCATTTCTAAGTCAATGATCACTGTGAAGTCAATTCCAATGTTACTTGCCATACGAGTGTTGTCTATTGATCATACACCATCTCAGCTGTTCTGCCTTTTCAACCAATATACTTTGCATGTAATTAAACTATCAGAGGGCTATCTGAAGATTTACCATATTATCACACAGCAGCACTGGACTACTCTTTCTTCCCTCCCCACTTCAGGAAATCCTTTTGCTGAAACTATCAAAGCTGCATTTCACCAAAGAACTCTCTGTAAGGTGGAATTGTGCTATAGTTACTGTTTGCTGAAGTTGTACTTGATTATCTCTCACTGTACTATTTCTTATGTGAAGGAGCAGTAGAGAGGGGTATGACAGGTATAGGAGTCATTCCTTTGCTCTCCTGTATCCCACTCACATAGGCATTATATGCACTTGTTGAGTACAGGAAATATAGTGTATACTGTGTAATAATTTGAACCAAAGTGGTGATTAGACATGTGCAATTTGCTTTGTCCCAAATTTAAATTTGGCCAAATTTTAGTTTTTGGGGAATTCGGAGGTATTTGAATTTGCAAGTTACAATAATACCGAATTTAAACAAATCCGAAATAACGGAAAAAAAATTTGGACGAAATTCAAATTCAAATTGATTCGTATAGTTTTCCAATCAATTTCAAATAGTTTTCAAATCAATTTCGAATAATTTTAAAATTCAAATATTTTTCTTGTCAAAAGTTTTATTGGTTTTCGCACAGAATAACAAAGAAGGGTCAGTATATATTACTTCACATATACAATGGCAATTAGAGTGCTTGGATGTTAACAATTATATAGGGTAATATTAATCACTGACAATATCGAAAACTTTAGCCAAGTCAGGGGACTGGGCCCTATTAATTAACAGTTGGACATAGCAGATGCCGGGTCACCCCCTATCACCTCAAGGTTGCCCCTAATGGGAACAACTGCAATCGCTGAGGTCAGGGGGAGGACTGGCCAGAGAATGTAATAGGAATAGTTGGGGGTATTACTCCTGACGCCCCTGGCAGGCTTTTTCCCTATCGCTATCCTCGCTTGGCTCTATGTTATGTTTTAACTGGAACCTGAGTAACTATAGGAACAGAGAGGTGTGCCAGGTAGGCTAGGAAAAAAGGGCTAGTCACGCATGACTGGTGGCGCTAAGCTTAAACTGGCTTGGTGTTTTACAACAGTATACTTCAATGGTCAGGGGTGTAGGGGAGGTTGATTTACCATCCTATGTATTGGTGTCGGTAGTGAAGTAACAGCAGAAGAGAATATAAGAGTATTAGAAAATAGGGGAGAAAAAGAAATGAAAGGGAGAGATAAAAGGAAGAATGAAAGGGCTGTGGAGTGCTGAAGCTGGTTTCGTAAGAGGAGGTTCCATTCTATAGCATCCTTTCCCACCACTGGACAACCTGTCTTCGATTCTACGCTGAAAGATATGCTATTATCCCTGCAGATTTCACTCACATCCAGTTTCACTGCAGTCCTTAATACATTTTCAACGGAATTAAAAAACATAGATGAAAGGGTCCACCGCATAGAAAACAAAATGGGGGAGTGCACTGACACGGTAAACAACCTGGTCGACGCTTTCACAGACCAGAAAGAGGAAACCATATGGATAAAATCCAAGCTGGCTGACCTTGAAGACTGCTCGAGGCGGAACAATGTAAAAATCCGGGGGATCCCGGAAAATATCTCTTCTTCAGAGCTACACGATTATGCCACTAAATTATTCTCGATCATTGTGCCAGAGTTGTCTCCGATAGAACTCACCATAGATAGGATCCATAGGATCCCCAAACCACGTCATTTGGATGACTCTGTCCCCAAAGATGTTCTACTAAGAATCCACTTCTTCCAAGCTAAGGAACAAATTCTAACCAAAGCAAGATCCATAGCTCAATTCTCGTACCCTTTTGCAGGTATTCAAATATACTCTGACCTATCCCAACACACGTTACAAATGAGAAGACAACTTAAAACAGTAACTAAAGCCCTCAACAACCACAAACTGATTTACAAATGGCGTCACCCAGCAACCCTGATGATTACTAGGAACGGCAAACAATACGCTATTTCTAACATTGATAATGGAATGAAACTACTCCATTCATGGGGCATAGTGCCTGACTTACCACAGGAAGACCATGCTAAAATTGCACACCCTCATCCTCCTCAATTTGAGCAGCGCAGGCAACAAAACCAAGCACCAAAGCACAAATGATTCTCCAAACTATCCAATATTAACGACTTCTACTGCTCGACCGGGCCCACGGCTCATTGTTTTTAAGGCCCAGAACTTTACCCCCAATCCTGTCAGCTGCTTTTTGAGCTTTAAATTGCTGACCGTTTGCAGTTCTTGTTTTGTTTTGTTTTGCCTTTATACGTTTGTCACTGTTTGATTCTTTTTTGCCTTATCGTAAATAAGCAGACCTACTATTCACCTACGGTTAACCAGTTTGCAAGCTCACTGTTTTGCTTCCTTCCACAACTCTTTAATCCAACAAGGTACACAGAATATTCCTCCAAGAACCTTACAATTAAATCCAAGGAAACGTAGGGAGAAGTACTGCATAACCTCTTCCCCGTATAACCAGAGCAAGGAGAAAATCGCTGCATTAACCCTCGACGGATCGCCAGGAGACTTCTGGTTCACCCAAACGTGAGTCTGTCCAGTTATATTCACTACTTAACTATTTAGCAACATGTCCATAAACATCCTATCCCTCAACACAAAAGGATTAAATCATCCAGTGAAAAGAGCATCGCTGTGGAGAACCGCTTTATCAAATAACTGTGACATCTTATGCATCCAAGAAACGCATTTTGCGCATAGATCCTCTCCAACGTGCCAGCATAAATCCTTCCCAAATATTTTCAAGTCCAGTTACTCAAAAAAACAACAAGGGGTCCTTATCGCTATTATCGCTATAGCTATTATCGCTATTCCAGCTTCAGAAATGGACAACTGATCTAGAGGGGAGATTTGTTATCCTCTCAACTGCATCATAGAGAACTCCCCATACACCATAGCCTCCCTATATGCTCCCAACCAACGTCAAATGACTTTTCTCAGATCCACCTTCAAGAAAATCAAAGACCTCCAACAAAGGCATCTACTGATTTGTGGAGACTTCAATATAGTACCTGACTATGATCTAGATTCATCTTCTGGTCCCAAAAGATTTGCTTCACCGCTGCCACGTGGAAGAGACGTACCTCTCTCCGCATCACAACACGTACTCTCGCATAGACCTTTTTCTTTCAGACAAATGGTTGTTACAGAATGTTAAATCATCAAAAATCCACACTATCACTTGGTCGGACCATGCGCCTATTAGCATGGAAATAATAAACAAAACAACTCAACCCCAATCTTATTTATGGAGAGTTAACAACTTTCTCTTACAAAATACTACCGATTCAAAATTCCTATCCAACCATCTGGAGGAATTTGGAGGAACAAATAAGGACTTGGTGTCCGACCCGGCGATTTTGTGAACTACTCACAAGGCCTATATTAGAGGGTTTTTCATACAGCTAGGTTCCAAAATGAAAAGGAAAAGGTTGCAGCGTCTCACAGAGCTCACAACAGCAATTGAGACAGCAAATACTCAAAACAAACTAAAACCATCTCCCACATTACAATCCGAAATATTTAAACTACGCCACGAGCTCTGCGCCTTGTTGCTAGTAAACTTTGAACAGATGCAATGCAAACTTAAAGCCAAATCATATGTAACTGGCAACAGAGCGGGGAAGTCCATGGCTCTCCCAATGAAAGGGCCCCGCACCAAAATAGCTTCCCTACACCATCCCAACACTCAGGAAAAACTCCTCAACTCTCAATCAATAGCAGATGCCTTCAGCAACTACTATAGTGACGTGTACAATATTAAAAACATTAAGAATTCACATATACCTTCCCAAGAAAAGATACATGCCTTTCTAGACCGCTTAAAACTCCCCACGCTATCGGAAGACCAACTTATCGCTCTAAACTCCCCATTTACCATAGAGGAAATAAAACTAGTGATAGAAAGATTACCTAACTCTAAATCTCCAGGGCCGGATGGACTCACAGGAGAATATTACAAAACGTTCCTTAATCTACTAATTCCGCATATGTGTGACCTCTACAATGACGCTGCAGCCTCGTCCTCATTCCCAACAGAAATGCTCTCGGCGCTTGTGGTAACCTTGCCAAAACCGGGGAAAGACCCCACACTCCCTCAGAACTACCGTCCCATATCCCTCTTAAATCTTGATCTCAAGATTTACGCCAAAATGCTGGCAAATAGACTGGTAGACATAATGCCCTTATTGATCCACAAGGACCAGTCAGGATTTACTAAAGGCCGACAATTGTCGGAAGCCACGAGACAACTAATCAATCTAATACACCATGCAAACTCCACCAAAACGCCTTCGCTGCTGCTCTCGTTAGATGCAGAGAAGGCGTTTGATAGGGTCAATTGGGGCTATTTGGCTCTAGTCCTACAAAAATTTGGACCCTCAGGGCTCATTTCTAAAGCTATCCTAGCACTATATACTAAACCATCTGCAAGTGTATACACATCCAACCTGCTTTCTACGCCTTTCCAGATTACCAATGGCAATAGGCAGGGATGCCCTCTATCCCCACTAATCTTTAATCTTGTTATGGAACCCCTTGCTGAACACGTCAGAACAAACAATAGAATTACAGGATTAGTCATCAACCCTCATAAGATTAGCTTGTTTGCGGACGACGTAATCATAATTCTAACTAATCCATCATCATCCCTTCCAGAAACCCAAAAGATTCTTAAGTGGTTCAGCAAGGTATCCTACTATTAAACAAAGAAAAGTAAATCATACATACTTGATCTTGGCATTGACGCTACAACACAAAATCTCCTTCAACATCAATACCCATACAAATGGGCAGATAAAAGATACCCTACCTGGGCATCCAACTCACTAAATCCACCAAATCCTTGTTTAAGCTTAACTATCTTCCCATTAGAGATAAAATTCAACAAGAGGTTCAAAAACTAGGCAAACACGAATTTTCATGGGCAGGCAGATTAGCAGCATTTAAGATGATGCATTTACCTCAAATTATGTATTTGTTTAGAACTCTCCCAATACCAATTCCATCCAGCTTTTTTAAATCCCTTCAGTCCCTACTATCCCAACTAGTATGGAAAGGTAAGAGATCTAGATGTGCACACTACAAACTAATTAAACATAGATCGGCAGGAGGAGTTGGATACATAGATTTCTATGACTACTATGTTGCTTCAGCATTAGCACAACTTAAAGAATGGTTTTCGCCTCACCCAAATAAGCTGTGGGGAACAATAGAAGCCACCTACAATAAACGCCAACCACTAACTTCATGGCTATATGGGGCCCTTCTAGGAACAAAGACTCTGTCTTTTCTACCCCCTACCATGTTAACATCAATCAAAACCTGGACACATCTGCTTCAACAAGCCCATCATCACTGCGCAAAAATCCCCCTGAAAATCCCACTATCTTCCCTAACCCCTTTAATAGCCCAAATGACCCTAGACTCATGGACCCAAAAAGGCATTGCACATATACTTGACCTATTTGACGGTAATTCACTCAAACCTTTCCCCCACCTACAAAACGAATTCAACCTCCTACCAATCGATGTATTCCCATGCGTGCAAATACTATACTGTCTTTCCAAATCCACAAACACACAACATATGATACAAACCCAAGCATGGTCTTTCCTTAACTCCACTTCCTCACAACCAAAAGGAATCACCGTCTTCTACAATATGCTCCAACAAAAAAAGATATTCCAAAAATCACCCCCTTTTAAGCAATGGGAAACAGATCTTGGTCAATCCTTCACGGAAGAACAATGGTCTAAAGCATGTAGAGCCACTCAGAAAGTCACCTGCTGCGCCACACTGTGGGAACTATCCACAAAAATCCTATTAAGATGGTATTTGACCCCTGATAGACTATCACATTTCAATACCCACCTCTCAAACAGCTGCTGGAGGAAGTGCGGAATGAAAGGTGATATACTGCACATACTCTGGGGATGCCCAACAATTAAAACATACTGGCAAAATATCTTTAATACCATTTCAGAAATCTCCCAAATTCGTACACCACCGAATGCAAGCCTTGCACTCCTTTCGCTCAACATGGACTCCTTCCCTTATCCTGTACAACACACGATCACCCACATACTCCTGGCAGCCAGACTCACAATCACAAGAAATTGGAGAAACCCAATGCCACCAACCAATTTGGAGGCTCTGGAACTAATCCAGTTGCACTACACTTACGAGAAAATGATGGCCCGCCTCCTCTGGGCAGCTTCAAAAGGAAATGCAGCAATGGTCACCCTGGCAATACTGGTATACCAACTCCTTTTAATTTTTGACTATTTTGGCAAGATTCACAAGCGACAGTGACACGGCGGGGGCGGGGGGTCTGCCCGGGACACAGATTGCCCCCAGTGGGCTGTCTCGGGAAGGAACATCTCCCGCTGTCGTTATATACACTCTCCCGTTTACTTTATTATCCTAGACACTGATATTCAACCTAACATGGTCGGCTATTTGGCCTATCCTCTAATATATATACTAATTTCCCTTAAGAGAGGATTTTATAGTTACCTACTATTTGAATGTCTAGATAACAAATTAAAGTACACGTTTGACAAGGAGGTAAACTAGCTTGCAGTGTTTATCTTGTTAGTAGTTAAAAGTTTATATATCCTTCATATACACTCTAATAGAGGTTATAAATGTGAAAATTGGGTAGTGCTGCCTCATTCCCATGCCACAGCTTGTTCCCCACGGGGTGGCTTGGGGCTCGAGGCAACAGCTATTAATACATGCCTAGCATAAATCGTGTTACTATGACTTCTTTGTTCAACGTAAATGCTTCTCATGTACAACATCGATTCTCCTGCGTGAGAACCATTACGCCTTACCCCATTGTATGTACGTATGTCAAAAGGCGCTTAAATTTTGATACGTATTTCTTTCTTTCTCTTGTATGAAAAACTCAATAAAAACTATTGAAACAAATATCCGACCAGTGTGCAGTGTCTAACGTGCGGCCCAAGTCCGATTCCCATTTAGCTACGTGGGGGGGGGGGGGGGGGCACCTCAAAAAGTATGTTCTCTTTCTTTCTTTATGCATAGTTT
>BLSH010222011.1:18396-36325 GCA_018402905.1 Glandirana rugosa | reverse complement strand
GGTGGCTCATGCTCATGGCTATGAAATGGAAAGCATCAGCGGCTACGGTTAATGGCCATGGATGGTACAAACGGGCAGCAGAGGAGCAGAGGGCTGTGTAATGTAAAGGGGATGCAGAGGAGCAGGGGGCTGTATAATGTAAAGGGGATGTAGAGGAGCAGGGGGCTGTGTAAAGTCAAGGGGCCCAGAGGCGTAGGGGGCTGTGTAAAGTAAAGGGGCCCAGAGGTGCAGGGGGCTGTGTAATGTAAAGGGGTCCAGAGGTGCAGGGGCTGTGTAATGTAAAGGGGATGTTGAGGAGCACCTCCAAAACCACCCCTCTACATACTCTTCCTACATGGTAGGTACCGGTAATTGGCATCGGCGACTACGAAAGGTAAAGTATCGGTACTCGTACTCGGTGGCAAAAAAGTGGTATCAGTGCAACCCTAGCTTGTATATCTGCTTTTGTTGGTAGGGCTCTTAAGTGTTCTCTCAACTCCCAATCCATCTCAGGCTGAGCTACACCCAAGTTTTTAGTAGCACCCATGGCTGAGGGGGAGATACACTGCACCTGTCCTGTAGCTACTGTTCCAGAAGGGCTGTCATAGAGGGCTGAACGCCCGCAGTTGCTGTTCACCACTCCACTGCTGGGACTTGTAGTCCCCCACTCTGCACCCAGAGCTTCTCCGGCTGGGACCTCATCTGATCTTCCCAAAGGACTCCTCTCTGTCCATGTGTCTTTACTGGCTCTTTCTGATTCCCACTCCAGCTCTCAGGGACCCTCACCCGGCTCTCACCTGTCACTCTCTGTGAAGGCTCTTCCCGAGCTCTGACCATCCTCCTCCCATGTTCACCGGCTCTGACTAGGTGTCACCTTATCACATCTCGCTGTCCATCTGACTAGGCAAGGACCTGTCTGGCCTCCACCTACTACTGAGGAGCCGCCATCCTTTGTCCCTCTGATTCCTTTTTGCGGCGTGGGCACTGCTTTCCTTCTCCTCGTATGCCGGCGCCATCATGGCTGTTTTTCCGGGGTCCCTGCTTTGAGGAGATAGGTACACCTGCATCCCTTCGGAGTGTTTTTTGTCACTTGGCATGCAGGCATGCCTTTACCCTCGTGTGCTCTGGGGGTATCCCGGGGATGGCCCAGTACTAAGCTGGTGTGGTCTGGTGCTTGTGGTCTAATGCCGCTTGTGCTCCTGGATCTCGTGGATCTCAGCACGTTCAGGCGGCGTTCCTACTCTTCATGCCACGCCCCACAAGATGCTCTTCACCAGGTAATTGTTCTCCTTCATTGATGTGTGCTGATGTGGCTGCAGTGATGGGCACTGATAAGGTGGCATTGAAGGACACTGATAGGTTCCACTGGTGGGCACTGATGAGGCAGCACTGGTGGGCACTGATAGGTGGCACTGATGGGCACTGATAGGCAGCACTGAGAGGTGGCTCTAATGGGTGGCACTGATGGGTGGCACTGGTGGGCACTGATAGGCGGCACTGAAGGGAATTGATAGGTGGCACTGATGGGCACTGGTAGGTGACACCGATAGGCAGCACTTATAGGTGGCACTGATGATGAGGCACTGATAAGCACTGATTGTCAGCACTGATAGACATTGATAGGTGGCATTGGTGGACACTGGTAGGTGGCACTGGTGGGCACTTATTGGCGGCACTGATATGCACTGGTAGGTGGTACTGGTGGGCACTGGAAGGCGGCACCGGTGGGCATAGATGAGGCGGCAGTGTCTCTCACCAGTGCCACCTATCAATGTCTATTAGTGCTGCCAATCAGTGCCCATCAGTGCCTAATCATCAGTGCCACCTATCAGTGCTGCCTATCAGTGTCACCTACCAGTGCCCATCAGATGAAACCTGATTCCCGATACAATGATCTCATGATAAAACACCCGGGTGTGCTCCTTCACCAGTAGTCCAAAACTGGACCCAAATAAAAGGTTTATCTTTTTTTCTCACAAACAGAGCCTTATTTTGGTGATATTTAATCACTGTTGGGTTTTTTATTTTTTGCTAAAAAAAATGAACAAAGACAGAAATTAAAAAAAAAAAAAAACAGTTTTATAGTTTGTTATAACATTTTGCAAACAGGTAATTTTTCTCCTTCATTGATGTGCGCTGATGAGGCTGCACAAATGGGCACTGATAGAGTACACTGATGGGCACTGATAAGGTGGCACTGGTGGGCCCTGTTGAAACGGCACTGGTGGGCACTGATAGGTGGCACTTATGGGCGCTGAGTGGTGGCACTGATGGGTGTCACTGGTGGGCACTGATGGGTGGCACTGAAGGGCATTAATAGGTGGCACTGAAGGGCACTTATAGGTGGCACTGATGGGCACCGGTAGGTGACACTGATAGGCAGCACTGATAGGTGGCACTGATGATGAGGAACTGATGGGCACCGGTAGACATTGATAGGTGACACTGGTGAGCATTGATAGGTGTCATTGATGGGCACTGGTAGGTGGCACTGATGGGCGCTGATTGGCGGCACTGATATGCACTGGCAGGTGGCACTAATGGGCACTAGAAGGCAGCACCCTCGGGGGCATATATGAGATAGCAGTGCCTCTCCCTGTTCGGGACCGATGTCCCTTTGACAGAAGCTGGTGATTGGCTTTTTTTTCTCCTCACTCTGTCGATCTTCTGTTTACATCACATGATCAGCTGTCATAGGCTGACAGCTTATCATATGATAAGGGTCCTGGGCCACCCCCTTACTCCGATCTGTGAACAGCCGAGTCTCATTAACTTGGTGATCACAGAGTGTACCACACCCGCCCTTCTGGCAACTAAGGCCCGCGCTGTAGCCGACTTTAGACTATAGCGTGGACGGGAAGTGGTTAAAAATATAATTTGATGAAGAGCCAGTTATAAATCCAATAGGGGATTATTAAATTTGTAACTGTGTAGATTAAGTTATTACTTTGATATTCTGAATTCATATTTGAAACAAATAATATTGTATAATGTTGATCCAGGGAGTTAGTTGATTGCCTTTATGGATCAGGAAGGATTTTGTTTATTCTTATAGCAAATTGTACCTCACTTTATAAGTTTTCCTGTGTCTTCTCCTGGATCAACTGTGGATTTAGTACTTTTTCAGATAGATAGATAGATAGATAGATAGATAGATAGATAGATAGAATGTGTATACACCCTGCACACCATACACACACATTTTGTAAACTTGCCACAAACCTGTACAAACTGAGCCTGTAAAAGTAAAAAAGTAGAAACCATCTTCCAGGAAATTTGCATGTCAAAGTAGACTTAATCATATAGGTATCAGAACTTACTGTAAATCTTAAAGTAGAACCAAAGGGAAAACTTTTTTTTTTCATTATAACCCATGTAAGGTTTATTTTTGACATCTTTGTCCCATTGCAGAGATTTCCTTTCACTTCCTATCCCATAGCCAAACAGGAAGTGAGAGGAAATCCCTGCAAATTAAGAGAATTCCTTGGGGACCCCCAGGTCACGAGAACTAGTGTCCCCTTTGGAAGATTTCCCCTTTATTACTTTTCTGGGGACAACCTAAAATGTTGGATTTTCTTTTATTTACACTTTCAATCAAAATGGTAAACAGGACAAATAGGGTTAATCTCCCTAACAGGGGGCACAGACAGCAATAAAAACTGGCAGGTGTTCTAATCCCTCTCTACTCTGTCCAAAAGTAAGAAAATAAGTCATACTTTAAGTATGTTACAAAAGTTTGGTGCCAAGCCACACCTCCCATCCTGTGTTTTTATTATTTTGGGTAGCATCACTGACCAATAGAGAGGTTTGGACTAGGAGGTGTAGGCTAAAAAATACATGGAAGAGAAAGCATGAAGGAAACACTGAACACAAGTACAACACTGCCAGAAAAAATATTTTTTGTCTTTATGACCTGAAAGTCAAAAATATAAGCCTGGCATAGAAAAATGTGGTTTGTCTGGGCAAAGTTCAGGATATCCCCCAAAATATCCTCTAAATAATTGATGTTATACTAATTCACAGTGCTTTAAGGATGGTCACTTTTGTAGAAATTGTGGGTATGGTGGATTCCTCAATGTCCAGGTTGGTTGCACCACATACAGGTAAAGCAGGAAACGAAAAAATATGAAGTTAGGTATGCTATTGGTTTAAGTGACAAACTTATGCAATAAAATGCATCCCATACAAAAAAAATTCAATAATAATAAATAGTTTATAAAAAAACAAAAATTCATACATGTACAATAAGAAACCATCTCATAAATATGTGCAAAGTGTAACAAGTGAATATCTTAGAGCAAATGGACATTCTTCACCAGTTTTCTTAGGGTGGATGTCAAGGGTTAAAAATCTCCATTCATGGTGGTTACTGAGTGCTCCACCAAATATAGCAGCGGCAACAGATACTCTGATAAGAAAGAGAATAGAGCACTATAGCGCATTATCAAGGCATACAAATGTTTTATTAAAAGAATTATTGTATATAATTATAGGAGTATAAACAAGAAAGGCATCAAGATTGAAACATAAAACTTGCCCCCGAAGACGTCAGTGAAAAAAATGCACCAGGATTTTGGTAGTGGCATCATCACGCATGCCCATAAGATATTAGACTTGTGCTTTGCTGAAAAATGTGTTAGTTTTCGTTTTTTTTTATTTTTTCGGAAATTCAAAAAATTCGGAAATTTGTGGTAATTCTGCAATTTCGGTAATTTGGCAATTCCGGTAATTCAGAAATTTGGAAATTTGCGGTAATTCAGAAATTCGCGGTAATTTGCAAATTGCTGTAATTCGGCAATTACGGTAATTTGGAAATTCGGCAATCGGAACAGCCGAAATTCGGAAATCCGAAAATGTGAAAATAACAAAGAACATTTGAAGTAATAACTAACTAATAAATAACTATTAAATTATAGGTATTGGAATTTCCTTGAAAATATGGATGTAAGTGAATCTAAGTTCACTAACAGCCACATTTTCAAGGAAATTCCAATACCTATACTTTAATAGTTATGTATTATTATTTCAAATGTTCTTTCTTATTTCCAAATTTCAGAAATAAGAAAGAACATTTGAAATAATAACTTATTATTTCATATGTTCTTTCTTATTTCCAAATTTTGGAAATTCGGAAATTGAGAAATAAGAAAGAACATTTGAAACAATAATAGATAACTATTAAAATATAGGTATTGGAATTTCCTTGAAAATGTGGCTGTTAGTGAACTTAAATAGAGTTGAGCAAACCCGTGGATGTTCGGGTTCGGTGGGTTCGGCCGAACTTCTGAAAAAAGTCTGGATTCGGTACCAAACTTCACCCGAACTTTACCCCGAAACCCCGAACCCCATTGAATTCAATGGGGACCCAAACTTTTCGGCACAAAAATGACTGTAAAAGAGTCCTGGAAAGTGCTAGAGGGCTGCAAAATTATTTTGGAACAATAATCTGTCTCTTACAGCAATAGCAGGAACCTGACCCTATAGAACTAGAAGATGATTTTAGAACAATAATCTGTCCCTCTAAGCAGTAGACTCTACCTAGTCCAGTCAGATCTTTCTGTAATGCAGGATGAGATCTGCAATCTGTCCCTAAAAGCAGTAGTAGTAGTTATCTCTATCTATCTATCTGCAATCTGTCCCTAAAAGCAGTAGTAGTAGTAATCTCTACCTATCTATCTATCTGCAATCTGTCCCTCACAGCACCGGCAGCATCCTCTCCCTACACTACCCAGAGAGCATGTGACATGCAGTACTGTGACTCCAGCCTCATATAGAGGCTGGGTCACATGGTGCACTGGCCAATCACAGCCATGCCATTAGTAGGCATGGCTGTGATGGCTTCTAGGGAAAACCAGTGAAACGCTTTTTGATTGGCTGCCCTGCAGCTATTCAACATGCGTGATCAAATGCCTGAACCCAGAACTCGAACCCAAACTTTTTTTCAAATGTCCGGATTCGGGTCCGGGTCACGGACACCCCAAAGTTCGGTACGAATCCAAACTTTACAGTTCGGGTTCGCTCAACTCTAAACTTAAATATAAAATTTATTCAATTTCCTATTTAAGTTCACTAAGAACCAAATTTTCAAGGAAATTCCAATACCTATAATTTAATAGTAATTTATTAATTCAAATGTTCTTTCTTATTTCCGAATTTCGTAAATAAGGAAGAACATTTGAAATAATAAGTTATAAATGTATTATTTTAACTCATTAGAAATAATAATAAGCTATTGTTATTTCAAATGTTCTGCCTTATTTCCGCAATTGCCGAATTACCGCAAATTTCCCAAATTACTGCAATTGCTGAATTACTGCAAATTTCTGAATTTTTTAATTGGAAAAATGAAAATTCGGGAGAATTCGGAAATTCGGAATTCGTCCGAATTGCCTAATTTTGTAACATTCGGTAAAAACGAAATTCGGAATTGCACAAGCCTATAAGATATGTTTCAAGCTGGAAGCCTTTCTCGTTTATATGTCTATAAGTGTAAGCCTTTTAATAAAGCATTTGTATGCCAGGATAATGCACTATAGTGTGCTCGATTCTCTTTCATATCACAGCAGATACCTGTTTCCGCTGCTATATTTGGTGGAGCGGTCAGTAGCTGCCATAGAGAGCCATTTGTTATGGAGCAAAGATTATTAACGCTTTATGTTAAAGCGGAGTTCCACCCAAAAGTGGAACTTTCACTTTAAATACTCCTTACCCCCTGACATGTCACATTTGGCATGTCATTTTTTCGGTGGGCGGGGAGCAGCTACCTAGTTTTGACAGGTACCCAGCTCCCACTTCCGTTCATGGGGCCTCTACGCCAAGCAGAATTTCTCCTGTGCCCCCTCCCTTCCTGCAATCTTTTGGGACACGTCACAGGTCCCAGAAGATTGCCCCGGTCATTCATAATGCGCAGCGCGACTCGCGCATGAGCAGTGCACACCTGGCTGTGAAGCCGCAAGTTGTCACAGCTGGGTGCCCACACTTACAATGCCGCAGAGGGGAGAGGGAGAGAAGTGAGGCTTTTGGTTGCCACATCGCTGGACCACAGGACAGTTGAGTGTCCGGTTATTAAAAGTCAGCAGCTACACTTTTTGTAGCTGCTGACTTTTAAATAATTGGAACTCTGCTTTAATCCTGATCCTGAGAAAATTGGTGATTAATGTTGTGTGGTGATAAGTATGTTGGGCCAAATGCTTTGCAAGGCCTCTCAGTCTGGCAAGCAATTAGTGTGCATATTTCTTTGGTGAAGGTGAAGGAGCACTGAAGTTTGTGTGAAGGGCTTGAGGTGGATTCATGCTCCCTTTTCATGATCAAGGATGATGTTAGATATACTTTTATGAACGCTTTAATTATTTTGATTGCACTGGCACTTTATTTTTATTAGGATATTCACTTGTTGCACTTATCTATTCTTATTGCACATGTATGAATTACCAACTATGTCACTATGTACTGTACTGCAGTATTCTGGATGCTAAGAGGACCCCTCCACTAGACAGCCAAAATGATCCTCCTCCTCTGCAGTGAAGAAGATAGAAGACTCAGGACCCGATGCCTGATGTGACCATGGATTCAGGTCAGTAAATGGGGCCTTTAAATTAGGGTTTTTAAAAAGGAACTCAGCAATTAGGTGTGATCTTTTTTCTAACATTTCCACTCCAAGAATCAGAGAATAGTTCAGGCAAGAGCTGGTGCTTTCATACCACTAACAAATATTTCATTAATCAGACACATTTCACAAATGCCTTCCAAAATGTATTATTCTCAGTAGGTTGAAATGATGGGAAAGCCTATCTGAGCAACTTGCCTTTGCATATCAGTAACCGCTAAATTGATTCTGTTCACTTAGTGTGTCACTGACCGAAAATAAGCATGCAGCCGTATTTTAACCTGAGCAAGTATGCTAACTTTATCAAAAAGAGCACCAGTGCAGCTTTTTTTAAATATATTTATTAATATATATCAATAATTATAAATATATATATATAAAATATACTGTGGGGGCATGGCCTGAAGCTGCATGAAGTAAGAAGTCCTGTCTGAAAGCTTCGCTGCACGATTCTCCTTAACACAGAAATCCTTGGGATATAATACCCATACCTGTCATCCATCTGGCACCTGAGACCCTCTACACCCTGCAGACTGCGATGTCACCGCCTAAAAGGACCTCTGAAGCGATCAGTAAGCTTGACAAGTTCCGCCATGAGGAGCGAGAACTCAGCAAGGACACTGCCAGGATCCTGGATGCGATCACACATCAGGCGTAAGCGTGGTCTGCGATCAGACCACGCTTACCTCCCAAATAGAGGAGGTAAAGATGGACATCTCCCTCTTGTGATAGGACCTTCAGAAGGTACGAGAGTGGGAGACAGAGATCGAATGCTGCATAGGCCGGATGGTGGCCGACATACCGCCATTGCAGGTCTCCACTGAGCAGCTGCAACACCAACTCCATGCTGTCATGCTAAAACACGATGCCATGGAAAACTGTTAGAGGCAATTCAACCTCTGATTTGTAGGCCTGTCTGAGGGCGCGGAGGGTACTGACCCCCAGTCATTCCTGGAGAACCTGCTTACCACCACCTATAGCAGAGAGGCCTTCTCCACCTCCTTCGTGGTTGAGCACACACATCGCCTGGCTGCCAAACCTACACCCAGCGGCGCACCACCCCGCACGTTCATAGTAAAGTTTATGAACTTTAGAGACCGAGACGCCCTCCTTTGCCTGGCCCATGAGAAGGGGAATATACCATACCACAGTGTCCAGGTAGCAGTCTACCCAGACTTCTCTGCAGAACTCTAGAGACGTCGCGCACAATTCACTGAGCAAGTGACAGCTACGGATCAAACATTTGAAGTATGCAATGCTGTATCCTGCTATGCTGCGGGTGGTGGGAGAGGATAGAGTACACTTCACGACGTAACATCCTAAACTTTACTTGCTTGCATACATCCGTATGGTGCCTTTTCTCCCACACCACCAAGGAGCTTCCATACCTGCTGCATTAATCCCCCTCTTCATATCCTGAAACTGTTCCAGCTCTCCTAGCTGCAACTAACTGTAAACTCCTCTTGCCCCTCACTGCCACCAACTGATCCTCTTTCCCTATGCTAAGTGCCCCTCTTCTCTCCTAGTGAACACCCACACATGTATGGCAGTACTACATTACATTGATTCTGCCCCCCCTAACGTTTCCCCCGTATCTCCCTGATTCACGTGTAGGCAGCACCCGGAGCAACCCGCGCAGACTGTTTATGTCCCCTGTTTCTTCTTTTCTTGTTGGGCCTCTCCTAGTGGCACCCCTACCTCGGGCGAATGTGCCCCCTATGCCAAAACCAGCTTTCCAGCGAACACTCACTCCCATTTGTGCCTTGTTACTACAAACACTGCACGGTTGCATGGAAAGCAGTGCCCAAGATATGTTTCCTTGGCTAGCTAACGCTGATATGCTAAAAACACACTACCTGATTCATACCCTCTGTTGCTAGTCCAGTGCATGTTATGAACCGAATTTCATTATAACTTTCCTTTATTGCAGTTCACTTTGGTTCTGGTTCTTGTTTGTACTGGTTTTATTACCACACAGTATAACTACTTGCTCTAATGAAGTTTACATGAGATTGTTTTGCTTGTATCCTTTACCCACAGCTCCTAAATAATGTTCGATGGATTGCTGTTACAATGTCAACACTGAATTTCTATAATGTGTACGTTTTACATGATATTGCTTGCTAGGCACTTAATAAAGCCCAAACGCTTGGCGGTTCTCTCCCATGTCAAAGCTATGCCAGGTGATGTCATAGTATTACTGGAAAAGAACTTAACTGGTAATCTACAGCTTGCACCTAAGAAACCCTGGATAGGATGGGTGTATCAGGCTCCCCATACTCCCCATTCTCGTGGGGTGGTGATCCTGGTAACCAAACAGACCCTTTTTTAACTTTTGGCCCTGAGGATAGACCCCCAGGGTAGATATGTGTTTTTACATGCAATGATTAGTGGGTATGAACTCCTCATCCTTGCATTTTATGTACCACCCCCATTCCAGTTCACAGTGCTACAAGACAGGGTCACCTTTATGTCACAATACCCAACTGTTCCAGACATTTGGCCAGGGGACTTTAATATGGTGGTGGACCCCTCCTTAGACAGACTATCTCAGGAACCTGCTGGTAGCGGTCCCCCATCCTGACCAGATTTGGCCGTATGATGCAGGAAATGAGTCTGGTAGATACTTGGAGGCACAAATATCCTACCTCCTACAGCTATTCATGCTACTCCCAGTCCCACTCCACCATGTTAAGGATAGACCTTATTTTTGTATCTCCATCTCTCCTACCACATTTGTGTGACATGGGCTTTAAGACCCGTGTACTATCAAACCACTCCCCTTACTGGATGACTGTGGACTTACAGGCTCCCCCCTCATCTCGTGCATGGAAGCTAAACCCCTTTTGGCTATCTATACTTCCTGATGTTTACTCTCTGCAAGACGAATGGTCCTTCTTTTTTAAAATGATTATGTGCAATATGGGTGCTGTGTGGGAGTCATTTAAAATGCATGCAAGAACTATACTGTCGACCCGCATCTCCAGATACATCAATCTTTCAAACTAGTCCTGACCCAAGCTGAGAGTCACTTTAGAACAGACCTTCCAGCTGGACCCTTCCCTTCACAATGCCTCATCCATGAAATTCCAAACCTGTCTAGTTAACCACCTCCTTTTTGATCAAGCCAAACAAAATATATTCTTCTCCAAACAATGCAATTTTGAACATGGAGACCGTGCGGGTAAACTACTAGCCTACTTAGCCCATCTTGACCACACACCCCCAGTTGCAATATCCCTCCGGGACCCCACTGGAAAACTAATAACCGATTCTGAGTCGGTAGCTAGAGAGTTTCACATATTCTTTGCGACTCTATACTCCTCCCAAACCCAGCACACCCATGATGATCTGACTACTTTCTTACAACCTGCACAATTTCTCATGCTGTCCCAAACTTAATTTAGCAAATGGAAGCCACCATTACGGTAGACGATATTGATGAGGCCATTGCTAACCTAGCTGCGGGCAAGGCCCCTGGGGCAGACAGACTCCCCTTAGAATTTTATACCCAATTTAGAGATACATTTGTACAATGCCTCCAAAAACTATTCCAACACATGTTCGATTCCTCCACCTTTACCGACTCTGTGAAGGAAGCTTTGATAGTCCTGATACCCAAACCTGGAAAAGATCCCTGCCTCCCCAAATCCTACAGACCGATTTCCCTCCTTCAGATAGATATCAAGATCCTAGTCAAGGTGCTTGCCCTCAGACGGAACAAAGTGATCCTCTCCTTAGTCCACTCCGATCAAATTCGATTTATGCCCAACAAAAGTATTGCCTTCAACCTGCGCCACCTCTTCTTGAACCTATAGCCTACCCACGATTTGATTGGTTTTAGGGTGGTGGTGAGCCTGGACACTGCCAAAGTGTTCAATTTAGTCGAATGGGCTTATCTTTGGGAATGTCTGTGCAGAAACGGCTTTGGTCCCAACTTCATAAAATGGATCCAATTGCTATACCAGGCGCCTGTGGCTAGGATCTTGATTAATGGTAGGATTTCTGACCCCCTTCTCTCTGCACAGAGGCACCCATCAGGGCTGCCCACTGTCCCCACTACTCTATGCACTGGCAGTGCCTGATTGCCATCAGGGAACACTCAGAAATGAAGGGCCTCAGCCCCGGCCCCATAACTGAAACCCTAAGCCTCTATGCTATTGTATCTGGAAGATGAGGGTCCAGCTCTCGCTGCGGTTTTGAAGCTCATTGAGTGCTTTGGCGCATTCTCGGACCTTCAAATCAATTGGAGTAAATCCCAACTCCTTCCCCTTGACCTTACCGCCCCATCGTTGGACCAGGCTAGTGTTCCATTGCAACAAGCAAGCAGATCAAATACTTGGGGATACAGGTCACTCGATCCCCAGCAGATTACATCAGACTAAATGTGGAACCCCTCTACTCACTACTTAGCTAAAACGCAAATTTGGGCACGACTTCCCCTTGGAGTTATGGCTCGCGCAAATTTAGTAAAGATGATCCTATTGCCCAAGCTCTTATACATTTTTTGGCACTACCCGGCCTATCTGCCCCTCCGGATATTTAAAATGATGGACTTTATCCTCAATTCATTTATCTGGGGCAACTCTCGACACAAGCTATCATGGCGCACCCTACAAAAACCCACTGATCTAGGGGGCGTAGCCTCGACTGGCCTGGGTAGTCGCATGAGCCTGTTGTACCACCACTGCAAAATTTGAGACCTGACCATGCGCAGATAGAGGGCTCCTCTTATAAACGCTCACTCACCCCTTTGGGGTAACGCTTATCTCCTGGAACTTCTCACACTGCCTCTGGTCGGAGCGTGGGGTTCTGTACCTTAATCAGGTGATGGACACCACTGGCATTAAATCCTTTCAGGAGCTAAAAACTACCTATAACCTACCTAATTCCATGTTCTTTCACTTTCTCCATCTCCACCATGCACTGCAATGTCAGTTTGCAGATGGTACCCCGGATTTGGCTCCCCACCTGCTACATAACCCTCCTCACTCCTGCTGCCTCGGAACTGGGCTTCAGGCTCAAGGCCAAGTGGGCGGACATGGGGGAGCTGGAGGACGATGAATGGACAGACGTCCTGCCCTCATGCAGACTGGTCTCTCCAAAGCTATCCAACAGACTCACACAAATATACATCCTACATTGACCATACTTAACCCCAGCTCGCATGGCTTGATATAGAACCGGGCAAGAGCCCCTCTGCCCTAAATGTGCGGATCATGACATTTTCTTCTTCCACCTCATATGGTCCTGCCCAGCTACCCAGGGCTACTGGAGGCAGGTAGTCAATTTCATCCATGATGAAATGGGCTCTCCACTAACTCTATGTCCAAAACAATGTTTGCTTGGTGTACTGCCTGATCAAGAACAGAACAGGCACCATCATACTTTTATGCAGGAAACACTGTACTTCGCCAGACTTATGATAGCCAGGAAATGGCTCCGAACGGAGAGCGTGACTTTCCAGGAATGGAAGGTGTCGGTTAATCAATCTCTACCGTACAAAAAACTTATGTACCAACATAGAAATTGCCCCTCCAAATATCATAAAATTTGGGACAGATGGTTGGAGTCAGCATCCACAACCACTGACCTGAATGGGGAAGATGACTAATTGTTAATAATGTATGTCTATAGGTTGAATGGATTGCCCATAATTGTATACTTGTTTAGCACTGACCCACGACTGCTAGCCCCCCCCCCCCCACATGTTTGGCAATTCCATCAATGTCTCAATATACACAGAGCACTTTCATGTATCTTAAAATCATCGATGTACATTATACTTCACAGAATATATAAAGCTGTACGCATCGTCATTCCATATTACTTTTGGTCTATATGTGATGCAATTTGACTCTGTATGCCTCATTCCATTAAGGATTATTTTTAATCCATTTCATTTGGTTTTAAAAAAATATATAATATACGGTATATATATATATATATATATATATATATATATATATATATATATATATACACACACACTATATATACATACACACATATTGACCATCTTACTAGGGAACCCAAGACCCCCTCATTATTTTGATGCCCTGCAACTTTCCTGCTGTTTCCCACTTCCTAAACTGCATTAAGAGGAAAAAGAAAATCAATGCATTATTGGGTTGCTATGACAACCAGAACTAAAACTCTTTGGAACCCTTCCAGATCCTGCCTGCCAGAATAAAAATCCTTACAATTTAATTTCCCAAAACAATACATTGCCTGTGAGCTATATCATATTATTTATGTGTCCCGTTCGTCCTCAGCAATGCATTCTCTCCCACTGAATTTCATGACATACTGTCTTGATTTCCATTTGGAGATTCAAAAAGCCTCCTTTTGATCGCTGTGCTGCGAAGTTACTGTAGAAGAGTAAAAGCCGGGCACCTAGGAAGCCTTGATGTGATCCTTCGACCTGGCTCTGTACAAAGGAATAAAGAGCACAAACCTGCTGGTATTTGATCCACATGCTTTTCTTTGCATAGCCTGAAAAAAGTCAAAGTACCATTAAGGAACACGTTAAAACAAAATAGTAAAATGAAACAGCGGTAGAGTGTTCTGGGGCATGATTTTAGAGGCAGAGGGAACTTTAGGTAAAATTCATCAATAGCATATATTATAACAATAAAAGAAATAGAGACATTTTCTATAAGCATAACATGATGAGATTATGCACATTAATTATTAATTTGATGGTGAACAGGCCTGAGAGTGCTAGCAAATATAATAAATATAGTACTGTTGTATGATGACTATTAGCTTTATTTTTTTTATATGTATGCTAAAAATGTACAGTAATTCACAGTGCTAAAACACGCAGATATGAATGGTTATTTTAAACAAGTGACCATTCTTTTAAAGTATATGTAAATCTTCACCTTGTAAAACAACCCATTCCGTTTAAAATAGAAATGAAAGGCAAAACATGTGTGTATACATATAAAAACCTTTTTTTTTTCTATAAGTGATCACATTTCCTCTGTTCTCAGCTGCATAAGGAGTTCAGAAAGCTGGGGATGGAAAACAGCAACACACTGCACTTCCCAGTGAATGGCTGTGAGGGGGGGGCGTATCAGCACCACAAAAAGAAATAAAGGGGGCACCGACTTATTGCATTATCCTAAAACCATAGTTTTATTATTGTAAAACGTGTTGAGTCCTCTTCCTCATGCATTAGCCTATTGGATCTTGATCTTCACCTCCTGTCACATGGTGTGATGTAACTGTGGACTGGACAATGATGTGCTATGTGAAACCTTTGATGATATTGTAATTTTGTGAGTACAATACTTACCACTAGAGTTGAGCGAACCTGAACTGTAAAGTTCGGGTCCGTACCGAACTTTGGGGTGTCCGTGACCCGGACCCGAACCCGGACATTTGAAAAAAAGTTTGGGTTCAGGTTCTGGGTTTGGGTATTTGATCACGCATGTTGAATAGCTGCAGGGCAGCCAATCAACAAGTGTTTCACTGGTTTGCCCTTAGAAGCCATCACAGCCATGCCTACTAATGGCATGGTTGTGATTGGCCAGTGCATCGTGTGACCCAGCCTCTGTATCAGCTGGAGTCACGTAGTGCTGCATGTCACATGCTCTCAGGCTAGTCTAGGGAGAGGATGCTGCCGGCGCTGTGAGGGACAGATTGGAGATATTAATAACATCTCATCCTCCATTACAGAACTATCAGATTCTGAACTAGGTAGAGATTACTACTACTGCTTTGAGGGACAGATTGCAGATCTCATCCTGCATTACAGAACGATCTGATTCTGGACTAGGTAGAGTCTACTGCTTTGAGGGACAGATTATTGTTCTAAAATCATTGCCCACTCCTATAGGGTCAGGTTCCTGCTGTTGCTGTAAGGGACAGATTATTGTTCTAAAATCATCGCCTACTCCTATAGGGTCAGGTTCCTGCCATTGCTGTAAGGGACAGATTATTGTTCTAAAAGCATTGCCTACTCCTATAGGGTCTCGTTCCTGCTGTTGCTGTAAGGGACAGATTATTGTTCTAAAATCATTGCCTACTCCTATAGGGTCAGGTTCCTGCTGTTGCTGTAAGGGACAGATTATTGTTCTAAAATCATCGCCTACTCCTATAGGGTCAGGTTCCTGCCGTTGCTGTAAGGAACAGATTATTATTCTAAAATCATTGCCTACTCCTATAGGGTCAGGTTCCTGCTGTTGCTGTAAGGGACAGATTATTGTTCTAAAATCATCGCCTACTCCTATAGGGTCAGGTTCCTGCTGTTGCTGTAAGGGACAAATTATTGTTCTAAAATCATCACCTACTCCTATAGGGTCAGGTTCACGGCCTAGTCAACCTCTAGGCTCCTACTCCACATCCACCCCCCTTCCCATTTTTATTTTTTTTATTTGATTTTTTTTGCAGGGCACTTGTCCTACTCTTACCCCCATTTTACTTCCTTTTGCAGCCCTCTAGCACTTGCCAGGACTTTTTTACAGCCATTTTTGTGCCGAAAAGTTTGGGTCCCCATTGACTTCAATGGGGTTCGGGGTCCGGGGTAAAGTTCGGGTCAAGTTTGGTACCGAACCCAAACTTTTTCGCGAAGTTTGGCCGGACCCGCCAAACCCAAACATCCAGGTGTCCGCTCAACTCTACTTACCACTTTTTACAACAATCAAGCTATGGTTTTAGGATAATGCGCTAAGTCATTGCTCCCTTTCTTTCTTTTTCTGGTTCCAGTTGTTCCAGACTCCCCCAGTCTTATGAGGGTAGCAAGAAGAGACTTTCTACATTAAGCCAGGATGGAGACATAGCCTACTTATTCTGAGAGGCCAAACTCCCAAGTGCAGGAGAATTTGTGTTTATGACCATTTGGGTATCAGCACCAGTCTGATCATTGGAGAAGAGCAGACTGAGTTGTTGTCACAGCTAGAAAACTGACCACGCAGTTCTCTTATGACTAGTGTGATCAGATTTTAATAGAAAAGCAGGTGGACTGTCAGCACACCAGGAATTTCATACAAAGTAAGCAATACAAAGAGAACAGGATCATTTTTTTTCATACAAGTACATCGTACAGCAGGCACATATCAGGAATATATAGTTACATAGTTAGTCAGGTTGAAAAAAGACACACGTCCAACTAGTTCAACCAAAAAAAAGGAAAAAATAAATAAAAATGATATATAACCATACAATCCCATATACAATCCTTCACCACAGTTGATCCAGAGGAAGGCAAAAATCCCCAGCAAAGCATGATCCAATTTTCTATAGCGGGGGAAAAAAATCCTTCCTGATCCCCCAAGAGACATTCGGATTCACCCTGGATCAACTTTACCTAAAAATGTTAGTACCCAGTTATATTATTTACATTAAGGAAAGAAACCAGGCCTTTTTTAAAGCAATCTACTGTGCTGGCCAAAACCACTTCTGGAGAAAGTCTATTTCACATTTTCACAGCTCTAACAGTGAAGAAAACTTTTCGTATTTGGAGGTGAAATCTTTTTTTCCTCTAGACGAAAAGAGTGCCCCCTTGTCCTTTGTGATGACCTTAAAGTGAAAAACTCAACACCAAGTTCACTATATGGACCACTTATGTATTTGTACATGTTGATCATATCCCCCTTAATCTCCTCTCAAGAGAGAATAATTTCAGTTCCTGTAATCTTTCCTCCATGCCTCTTATTAGTTTGGTTGCCCTTCTCTGCACTTTCTCCAGTTCCCCGATATCCTTTTTGAGAACTGGTGCCCAAAACTGAACTGCATATTCCAGATGAGGTCTTACTAATGATTTGTACAAGGGCAAAACGGTGTCTCTATCTCTGGAGTCCATACCTCTCTTAATACAAGAAATTATTTTGCTTGCTTTGGAAACCACACTTTGGCATTGCATGCCATTATTAAGCTTATGATTAGTGTTGAGCGAACCCGGACTGTAACGTTCGGGTCCGTACCGAACTTTTGGGTGTCCGTGGCACAGACCCGGACCCGGACATTTCAAAAATCGTTCGGGTTCGGTCCAGGGTTCTGCTATTTTACTCCACGTGTTGAGAAGCTGCAGGGCAGCCAATCAACAAGCGTTTCACTGGTTTGCCCTTAGAAGCCATCACAGCCATGCCTACTAATGGCATGGCTGTGATTGGCCAGTGCATCATGTGACCCAGCCTCTTTATAAGCTGGAGTCACAGTGCTGCAGTCACATGCTCCTTGGGTTAGTGTAGGGAAAGGAAGCTGAAAGCTTGAGGGACAGATTTGAGACATTTTAAGACCTGATCCTGCATCCTGAGATAGATTACTTTACTACTGCTGTCTGTGCTGTTGCTCTGAGGACAGATAGAAGAAATTAGAGATTTTACATACCGCTGC